>BDUI01042677.1:5967-25520 GCA_002335545.1 Apodemus speciosus | reverse complement strand
GATCTTTTCCCAATTTGTAGGTTGTCGATTTGTCCTTTTGACGGTGTCTTTTGACTTACAGAACATTACAGACCAAGTGACCACAGGCGTGTAGGTTCATCCCATGAATTTCCCTGCCAGCCACTGCACCATGCAGTTTTCATCACTGTTGCAGTAGCCAGTCAGTCAACATCCTAGGCAAAAAAAAAAAAAAAAAAAAAAAAACTGGGGTAGCCTGAGCTAAGTAGAGAGAGATGCAGGACAGTGTGAGGAAGGTGGAGGGAGAAGTGGGCCAGCCTGGGCCACTCAGAGCAAAAAATGTAGGACAGCCTGGGCTCCGAGGCCAGAGAAACAGGACAGAACAAGCTGCACTGCAAGATGCCTGGGTCAGCCTGGGCTATGCAGTCAGAAAGGCCCAACAGCCTGGGGGATTCATGGAGAGAGGGATGCATCATAGCCTGGGCTAGGTGGACAAACAAGCTCAGCAGTGTGGGTCCCAGGGCTGTGAGGAGAGGGAAGCAGAGCAGCATGGGACACAGGGAAGGTGATCCAGGGCTAATTGGAAGGAGAGAGACAGAGACAGGATTGTCTGGGCTACAAGGAGGAAGAAAAAGACCCTGGGCCGAGCGCTGGGGCAGCCTGGGATACATGGTGAAAGCAGGGGGACATCCTGGGGTACATAGAGGGAGGCAATGGTCACCCTGGGGGGGCTAGCCTATTGTGTGGGAGCATGGTCTGAGTGGCCTGCATGGAGCCCAGGTTGGATTGCATTTGTCTCAGTGTAGCCAAGKYTGTACCACCTCACCTGGAGGGACAGGGGTCTGGTGAYGTCACAGAAGGGCGTGGCCAACGTAGGGTGGTGTAGACAAGGGGCAGAGTCCAGGTCCCCTGTCACTCATGCAYTTCGCCCAGGCCTGTCARTCAACGTTGGGCCCCGCCCCAAGCCTTACAGTCGGCCCAGGACTCCATGGTCAGTCTGGGACAGACAGGAAGAAGAGATGGGTGAGGGCGGGACTCAGCTGCAAATGATAGGAAACGAACCGGAAGTGACTGTTGCGGACGGCGRGGCACAGCCTTGACTGACAGGGAATGAACCAGAAGTTTTTATGGAGGAGGGCGGGACTCAGCTGCAAATGACAGGAACTGAACCGGAAGTGACTGTAGTGGAGGGCGTGACTCAGCCATAAGGAACAGAAAGCGAGCGCCCTACTTCCGGTCCCCTGGAAGAGCATACCCTGGCCCGCCCACCCCGGAGCTCCCGCCCGGCCGCGTTCCCGGGCTCTCTTGCGCCCGAGGTCCCGCCGGCGGAAGCAACTTCCGGTCCCCGCTACCAGCGCTGCATCTCGCTTCCCGGTGGCTGCGGCCCGGTGAAGTAATTTTCGGCCTGTATCCGGCTGCTGACAACCGCGGAGTGACTGACAGATGACGCCACGCCCCCGCCACGCCGACCTGCCACTCATCAGAGTCAGCGCCCCACCTCGACCCTCGTGCCACTGACCCTGTGACCCCGCTGACCCCGGTGACTCGGACTCCACTGCCCCCGCCCGCCTCCTCCGCCTTTAGTCACTGCGCTGGCCCTGCCCCCTGACGTCATCCCGAAGAGTAAACAATGGCGGTCCCGCCTGGTCTCCGTCAATCACGACCGCGGGCGGTGTTTCCCCGACCAGGCCCCGCTCCATGATGTCACCTGAGTGACAGCCCTGCACCTTCTCSGTGGCCATGTCACTCACAGCTGCCGGCGCCAGGCATAATGGCGTCTCTGTCCGTCACCTGGCGACCGCCATCCCCGCCCCTGACGTCACCCTCCGCCTGGGGGGGAGTTTCCCCGGCTCCGCCCCGCCTGCCGACGTCACCCGGAATCCCAGGCGCGGTTAACCTGCCTATGACCGATGACTGATGGACCTGCTCGACCACGGTAAAGAATGTCCATGACGCGAGGCCCCGCCCCCTGACTTCACAGTGTAAACACCGGCGGCCCCGCCCCTGGCGCGTGACCCGTGACCCCGTGACCCGCGGGTATAACAGCCCTGGGCGGGGGCGGCGGCGCCGAGAGTTCGTGCCCCAGGCTGCTGCTGCTGCTGACCCTGTGACCTGTGACTCCGCGACCCAGCCAAGACCGTGACCTCGGACCCCTAACCCAGGTGAGAGAGCCTGGGCTATGGGGAGAGAGACCGAGGGTCGAGGAAGCTCAGTGTGGAGAGAAGCAGGCTAGCCTGGGCTACACATACCAGGACAGTGAGGGGAAAGGGGCAGCCTGGGCTATGTGGAGGTGACTGGGGAAGGATGCGAGTGGGGCACCTGGAGGACTCAGCGTGTGAGGCAGGGGGATGGTACTGAAGCAAATATGGGACATCCTGGACTACAAAGTGGGGGAGGATTTGAATTGGCACAGCCTGGACTACATAGACCAGGCAGTGGGTAGTCCAGGTACATCCACTTGACTCCAGGCAGCAGGAGCCACTTGGAGGGAGGGAGAGGACAGCCTGGGCTAGGGAGAGGGTGGGGAGGGGGCCCTGAGCTGTGCAGAGAGGTCGGGGTCAGACTGGGCTACACAAAGGGAAACTGAGGGTAGCCTGGGCAAAGTGGTGAGATGATGTCATGCGGACAGGAAAATGGAGTCACTCTTGTGGGGCGGAGCCAGCGTGTGACTGACAGGACAGTGGTGGGCAGGTCCCAGGGACAGAGATGAGGGGCGAGTGGACAGGTCTGGAGATAAGCAACTCCAGAATGGGCGGGGCTTTGTGGGAGGCGGGCAAGGCCAGATGCGTGACCGGATGTGTGGGTGGGGCTGTGCGAGCACAGGAGGGTTATGGGCGGAGCTTAAGCATGATTGACAGGTTTGAAGGCGGGACTTATGGTTGAAAGGAAGGCAATAGGAGGAGCCTGATGACTGACAGGATTGTGGGCAGGGCTAAATGGTGAATAGCAGAGGGAAAGTGGGTGGGGCTTAGTGTGACTGGCAAGGGAAGTGGGCGTGGTCCTGTGAGTCTTGGTGACAGGCCACGACACTGTGCCACGCCCCCAGGACGACAATGCCCCGCCCCGCCCCTGCCTGGCTCCTCCCCCCGCTGCTGGCCCTGCTCTGCACCACCGAAGCCCGCCCAGGGCCCAACTTTGTCATCATCATGGCGGACGACCTCGGCGTKGGCGACCCAGGCTGCTACGGGAACAGAACGCTAAGGTGTGCGGGGCCGGAAGTGGATGGGGCCGGAAGTGGTGCTCACTGTCATTCCCCTGCCTCACACTCTGACCCACAGGACGCCAAACATCGACCGCCTGGCCCGAGAGGGCGCGAAGCTCACGCAGCACCTCGCCGCCGCCCCACTCTGCACGCCCAGCCGCGCCGCCTTCCTCACGGGGAGATATGCTGTGCGCTCAGGTGGGCGAGGCTGGCGTGACCCCGTGACCCCAGGCGTGACCCCGTGACCCCATTTTGATCCCTGCCACCTCAACACTGGAAACTCACACCCATGTGACGCCTGTGACCTTCTCATGACCTCTGTGACCCCGACCCCGCAGGCATGGCCTCCCGTGGCCATATGGGCGTGTTCCTCTTCTCGGCTTCCTCGGGCGGGCTCCCGGCCAGGGAGGTCACATTCCCGCGCCTGCTGCAGGGGCGGGGCTACGCCACTGCGCTAGTGGGTAAGGGCGGGGCCCGGGGGTGTGTGCGGACTGGGCCCCTTGACCCCTGACCCCGCCACCCCATGATCCCCCTGCCATCCCCACACTGGGCACGCGACTGTTGACCCTTGGGCCTGACCTCCTGGCTCGTGACCCCACAYTTGACCCCCGACCCTGAGTCTGACCCCTAATTCCATTGTCTCACCCCGTCTGACCCCGCGACCCTGGGCGTGACCTCTGACTCACGCCCAACCCTGGTGTCCCCGTGACCCCCGCAGGGAAGTGGCACCTGGGCCTGAGCTGCCGCTCGCCAACCGACTTCTGCCACCACCCACTGCGTCACGGCTTCACACGCTTCCTGGGCACGCCCACCACCAACCTGCGGGACTGCCGGCCGGGGGGCGGGACCGTGCTGGGCCCCGCCCTGCGGCTGGTGTGGGCCCTGACTCTGGGCACACTGGGGGCGGGTCTGGCCTCGCTGTGGGCGTGGCGGATGCTGGGGTTGGGGCGGCGGGGGGCGGTGCGGGTGCCACTGTGGGCGTGGTCGTTGGCTGCGGTGGGCGTGGCTGGGGTGGTGGGCGTGGCCATTCACGCATTCCGAGTCCACTTCCGGCCTGCTAACTGCTTCCTCATGGCGGACCTCTCCATCGCTCAGCAGCCCACGGACTACCATGAGCTCACAAGGCGGCTCACAGACGAGGGGCGGGACTTCCTGCGCAGGTGACGGCGGGGGGCAGGGCCAATGGGACGGAGTCTTGATAGTGTCATTTCCGTTGGGCGGGGCTTCGATGAGCTGGGATTTCCTGAGTGAGGCCTTGACTTTACCTCTTCCTGTCTGAGGGCATGAGGGCGTCACGGTTTTGCAGGGGCGGAGCTTACATGGGGCGGGGCTTCTGATCTTTGGTGGTTTCTGGGGATGGGGCTTTAAGGTGGGCCAGCCTAGGCTAATGTGGGAGGASCCGTGAGAGAAGCTATGGCAGCAGAATCACTGTGGGGAACGTCGGAGGGGTGATGATGTCACCGTCCAGTGATGTCACCGCTCTGTGACGACCCTGCCCCCAGGCATGCAGCCACGCCCTTCTTGCTGTTCCTGTCATTCCTGCATGTGCACACGGCACACTTCGCAGGCCCGGAGTTTGCAGGGCGGAGCCAGCATGGCGCCTATGGGGACAGCGTGGAAGAGATGGACTGGGGAGTTGGTGAGTGGGTGGAGCCACAGGGGCGGGGCCTCGGGCGTGACTGCGTCACCCGTKACCGCCCCGCCCTGCCCACCCTGCAGGGCAGATCCTCGATGCACTGGATGAGCTCGGCCTCGCCAACGACACGCTCGTGTACTTCACGTCCGACCATGGTGCGCACGTGGAGGAGGTCGGCGAGGGCGGCGAGCGGCACGGTGGGAGCAACGGCATCTACCGGGGTGAGCCGGGRCGCGGCGCGGGGGACACGCATGTGTGACGGTGACACGCGTGTGTGCATGGAGACACGTGCACACATGGCGGGGCAACACACATGACTTCGCGTGTACATAAACCGGCGACATATGAAATGCACACGTCACTCATCACGCGTGGCACATGGGGACACTGATCACACCTGCGGTTACCAACACACAACTCTGAAGCCGACACACTTGTACACATGCACACATGATGGGCATGTTGTCGACGTCGCCCCATGGCAGGGGCGTGAGCCCGCCAACCTTGTAACCTCACAGCGCCTCCATATCTGATGTCAGGTGTGGCTATGTCACAYGTGTTTCACATGACGCTGAGGACTGTGTCCCCACCTACCCCACCCCTCCCCCCATCGCAGGTGGCAAGGCCAACAACTGGGAGGGCGGCATCCGTGTGCCCGGCCTCGCGCGCTGGCCGGGAGTGATYGCGCCCGGCCTGGAGATTGATGAGCCCACGAGCAACATGGAYGTTTTCCCCACCCTGGTGCGGCTWGCGGGGGCGGAGCTGCCTGGCGACAGGTGAGGGACATGGGCAGGGCTTGGGTGGGACATATGGGCATRGCCCCGCCTACCAGCGGTTGAACCACACCCACTGGGGCTAACCTCTGCCCACATCATGTTTAGAAAGGCCCTGCCCACTATTGACTGGCTAGGCCCTGCCCACTCTCAGACTTGGCCCCACCCATTCGAGTCCCTGTTCSCACAGGGTGATTGATGGGCGTGACCTGATGCCACTGCTGCGCGGGGACACGCGTCGCTCGGAGCACGAGTTCCTGTTCCACTACTGCGGTACCTACCTCAATGCCGTGCGCTGGCGCAATGGTGAGTGTGGGACATGCATGTGCGTGTGAGCAAATGTGTGTCAGGATGCACACATGTATGGGACACCCCGGGGTGGAAGTGGAGTCACGCCCACCACCCAGCTGGCGGACAGCCACCGTGCCTGCGGGGACACACACGTGTATATGAATCTGAATGTGTGCATGGGAGTATCACAGGAACATGTGAGCACATGCAGGGCGGCACAGGTATAGCAAGGTGTGTGCAGAAAGCACACACAGTTGTGCATTTCTACATGTCGCGTGTTGTCATGTGTGCTGTTATRTGTTTTCATATGTGTTGTCATGCATGCTGTGAGGCCTGCTGTTGTGTATGGTGATGTGTTGTAACATATATGCTCACAGACTTGATCGTGTACATCACACGTTGCAACACACCTTGTCCTAGTGTGCACGCATAAGTCACATGTATGAATTTTTATACACATGTCAACATGCATGTTGTACATGTTGTTGTGTGCACTATGATGCGTGTTGCTGCATGTGGCATTCCACACCATGCCTCATACATCATTTATGTCATCACATATTTTCATGTGTGACACCACAACACAGATGTCACTACACATGACACATCACATACCAACTGTGTCATATGTGGCCATGAGTGTGTTCTTACATGTTGCATGTTGTGATGTTTGTTGCGATCACACGTGTTGTCAGGTATGTCATGCATYGCATCGTCATCACTCACGCATATCCTCCGCCCTGCCCCACCCCACAGGCAGCTCTGTGTGGAAGGCCTTCTACTTCACGCCCAACTTCGACCCTCCTGGCGCCAACGGCTGCTTCTCCACACACGTGTGCTTCTGCTTCGGCCACTACGTCACGCACCACAACCCACCGCTCCTCTTCGACATCGCCAGCGACCCTGGCGAGCGCCGGCCCCTGACCCCCGAGGCCGAGCCACGCTACCGCGAGGTCCTGCACACCATGGACGAGGCCGCGCATGCACACGCCGCGACCCTGGAGCCTGTGCCCGACCAGCTCTCCTTGGCAAACGTGGCGTGGAAGCCATGGCTGCAGCTCTGCTGCGCATCCCGGCCACATGTGTTTGCGTGTCACTGCGCAGATGATAATGGTGAGGGTAGGCGTGACACGTGACACCATCGCCCCTGAGCCCCGCCCACTACACTCCCGGGYGCCGTCCGTGACCACACTGTCTGGGGGTCAACGGTTGCACTTCCCTGCACACGTGTGTCTTCACTTGAGACACACATGTGTGGGCCGACCGGCAGGGATGTGTCTGTGGCTGCGATGTCTGGGGTCAGAGACAGCCAGAGGTCGTGACCCCAAAGACACTCACATGCACATTTGCACTTAGCACACGCCCCACACATGCTAACACACGGGTACATGAAGCACACCACGCCGACCTCACCCACCATTCAGTGTTATGGCCCCTGGCCCTGAATCTCACACGACACCATGGATGGAYTGAAGCTTTCCCACGCATACAGGTGAACACGCATGAACACGGGTGCACCGCACACACTGCCCAGCCCTTCAGTATTACAATGAAAGACACGGAAACTGACAACTCCTCACACGGGAGTATTGCCAAGCACCACACGGGTCACACACGTGACCTCCTGTCAAACTCTCGCACACGTGTTCCCMCTGGGGGACCCAGGTAATCACATGATCCTCAATAAACAAAGGTCTCTCTCCATGACATGGATGTCATTCTTCAGGGCAAGTCGCCTGCATGCATGGCCTTCTGAACATGGAATGTGGGAGTGAGTGTGTGTGCATCACATGTGCATGTTGATTGTGATGATGGCAGGGAGAGAACTGTGTGCTGGGACATGTAAGTGTCTGCCTTGTCTTCCATGAAGAGCATGCACATGAGCTKAGGCTATGGAGATGGAGCATGTGTCTGGTGTGTTGGTGTGTGTATGTATGTTTTGTGTGTATACATGTGGGCATATGTGATTTGTGTGTACATACATGATTCTACATGTGTGTGCATGCAAACAAGCGTGGGCACACAAGCACAAGTACATGCATGAAAACAACATGCATATGTGTGTATCTGTAAGTGTGCACCCATACACACTGGCTTGTTTATGAACACATGTGTTCACGTGTGTGTGCCCATGAATGCATCTATACAAGTGTCTGCTTCACATGGCCTGTTTATATTACACATGTGTGATGTGTGTACATGTGTGACTGTGTACATGACCCACACGTGGTGGCATACGAGTCACATGCACCATGTAGTCTACACTTATTATAACATGTTTATAACTTGCATTTTCCATGTGGACACATGCCTAGCCCCATGTCACACAAATCACACACAACATACATGGGTTACACCAGCTGTGCTGAACACATGTATATAATACATTATGTCATGTTTGCGTGAGGTGTGTAACACATGAGTATGCCACCAGCACTGCAGGCCATGTGAACAACTCAGCATGCCATGCCATCCATGTTGGAAATAGTGTCTGTCCACACGTGACACACGTACCTGCACGGACCTGTGTGCATCACATGTGACACATTTCCCACTTTGCCACACATGTGGTGCTCATCCCGTGTTTCAGACAGACATGTAGATGCGCAGGCCACGCTCATTGCTGCTCTGTCTGTGCGCTTTCTACTTGTGCTACGTGTGTATATCATAGGCTGGTGACCTTACATCCCGTGACTAGTCACGTGGCACACGTGTGAGCACACGTACATATGTGACACATCTTGTCAGACATCTGTGCATCCCAGRACGGTAACTACTCCTGTGTTGCATGTTGGCAGATCATACCGAGAACATGCGTGAATCTGTACCCATGCCYGCTGTGCATCTACACACTGAAGCGACAGCTGATTGCCCGTGATGGGACACATGCGCCCCATCCCGAGCAGTGCGTCCACAACATCTCCTTCTGACACGCACACACAGGCCTAACCGTGCTCACATGATGTGTCAGTGACGTGTCACATCTCACACACACACACACCACGCGTGCATCATGTATCAGCACAACGCAGACGAGTGCATGTCACACAGTGGGCATCTGTCTACACGAGACCCATGCGCAGCTCCATGTGACACGGTATATCTGTGCACCCACGTTTGATGCCCTGCTTCACGTGTCTGCATGTCACACGCCAACAACTGAGCAGGTGGAGCATCTCATTTTAGTAAATTTAAATATCTGACAGACTTGCATATCCCAGGGGCTGATTTGCATATTCTGATGACCTCGTTACGCTGTGATGTCATGCTGTGAACATTCAAATGGTTCTGCATCCTCATTTGTATATCCATGTTTGCCTCATTTGAATATTTAAATGAACGGAAAGCTCATTTGAATATTTAAATTCACAGTCCACAGTCAGAGGGGCAMGTCCTGTGGACGATGATGACGTTATTTGTGGGCGGGGCTGGTTAACAGTCAACTAACAGGAGGGGTGGGGCTCAGCAGTGACATCATCCAGAATCCTGTRTGGGSTTGCACAGGAGGTCAGGGGTCTCAGTGGTGATGTCATTGGGGGACAGGGCCTGGGCGCCATCATGAGATGCAGGAGTAAGGCCTCCTCCTGCCCCTCCCTGGTGAACTCCCAACCCCATCCTAGATTCCCAAGCCCCGCCCCCCAGTGCCATGCAGCCCTGCCCCCTCACCCAGGCCAAACTCAAGCTGCAGCGCGACTTGTCCGGGTGTAGCCAGGGCAGGACCACCATGTGYTGCTACTGGGGGTGGGGGGAGGGTCGGCACGGGCTATCTCAGGCTGCTCAGAACGCCCGTGCACCCCCACCCCTGCGTTTGTCTTGGTTTGTGGGCTATCTCACACCACCCAGGCTGTCTCGAACCACACGACAGGCGACAGCCATGTGGTGTCTGGCGCCTTGTCTGGGGCTATCACACACACACATGGCCTACCTCACAGCATGAGCTGTCTCAGGCTACAGACCACCTGTGGGCCATCTCAGGCCAGCTTTGGGCATACCTTGCAGCATGTGGGCTATCTCGGAGTACACACACAGGCTATCTCACACATCCACGTCCAGGTCTAACCTGGACCACACATGGGTTATCTCAGGCTCACAGCATTCCATACATTCGACACCACATTAGGGTCCGTCTCATGGCACGTGGGCTACTTCAGGCCACTCCAGTGCATCTCATGCACATCCTATTCCCCAACCACTGGGCTATCCCATGCTCTTCTCCCGTCCCCCACAGGCCCCGTCACTGCATCCACCAACATCCTCCGCTTCACCCGGTCAGCCGCACCCCACAGCGCCTGGAGTGACTAGGCGGGAGGCCAGGGTCCATGGGCGGGGTCGGGAGGGGGGACTCGGGTCATGGTGACCTMTGACCCCCGGSTGACCTCTAACCGCCCTTGGGCGACCTCTGACATCAACTGTGACCTCTGACCCAGGTGGTGACCTTTGACCCTGCTGTGACGGGAGAACCCTGTCTGCCCCCAGCCAATTTTACCATTATTATTATTTTCTATGAAATCCTTCAAATTTAAGATATTTTTCTATATATTTCTCCTAGTTATTCGGAAATACTGTCCGCGTACGTCTTTAGTTTTATCAGGAAATGTTTTTATTTAACTCCAAATAGTTTAGAAATGTTTTCTTTGTCCACCGCGTTATGTGCACCATTTTCCAGGAAAGCCTTCAGTTTATTGCTTATTCCTGTAGTTCTTCAATTTTATCAGAAATATTTTCCATCAAAACCTTCACTATTATTAGAAATTTTTTCTATGTGCTTGGTCAATTAGTAATTTTGTATGTTTACTCTTTCCCATTATTGTTTTCCAAAAAAAATCTACAATTTTCAAACATTTTTCTATATATTTTTCAGTTTTGTCAACAATATTTTCCATGAAAATCTTAAATTGTATCAGAAAATGTTTCTACTTATTGCCTTAATTTGTTTAGAAAGGGTTAATAGGTCAACCTATTTATCTGTATTATTCTCCATGAAAATATTCTACTTTAACACTTTTTTATATATTTCAATTTTATCAGAAATATATTCCATGTAAATCTTCACTTTTATCAAAGTATCTTAGATGCAAAAAAGTTTAAAAATACTCACCCGATACACTGTTAAGGCATATTAAAAATAAGGCTACATATGTGTGTCTTTCACTCACAATTCCAAAACATTTGGCATGTGTAGAGAAGACATACACACCCACTGAAAAGAGAACACAACCCCACCACATGGCCATCTTAGGTAAGTGTATTATCATGCGTGTCTGGACATGGTTCCTTTACGGTCTAGTTTGCTCAATAAATTAGTTTTGTGACTGGGTCTAGTGAACACACTATTATTCATATTAAAATGATTAACTTTCAGGTTGTAATTAGGATTTTAACTATCAAGGGCAAACATTGTCTTTTCCATGAGAATATGAAGTTTATAACTCTATGTCCACGGAGGGCTCAGCAGCTATATTCATCCCAAGCAAGGAAGGACTTTGGAGCCCAGGCTGGACACCAGTGTCCGTGCTCAGTTTGGTGGTGATTATATCTCTCCAGAAAACATTTACCTCCTGGAAAGTAGGAGCTGTGATCTGCATAGAGTCACGGTGTGTTGTTGGATTTGAGACACTTAGACCACACSTGGAGGCCACCRCGCATGCTACACTATGGTCAATACAGCTATAGAATAGGTTGGAAGTGGCTGAGAGACAGAGAAGAGCTGTTTAGGAAATGGAGAATTTGGACATTTGTTGACAAATTTGGATACACAATTTTTGGGGAGTGTCTGGGAGATCTGTATCTCACAGCCCGACTTGTAGAGCATGGATATACTGTGACGGTTTGTATATGATTGGTTCAGAGAGAAACACTATTAGGAGGTGTGGCCTTGCTGGAGTGGGTGTGTCACTGTGGGTGTGGGCTTAAGACCCTCCCCCCTGGCTGCCTGGAAGCCAGTCTTCCACTAGCAGCCTTCAGATGAAGATGCAGAGCTCTCAGCTCATCCTGTACCATGCCTGCCTGGATGCTGCCATGTTCCCATCTCGGTGATAACAGACTGAACCTCTGAGCCTGGAAGCCAGCCCCGATTAAATGTTGTCTTTTATAAAACTCGCATTGGTCATGGTGTCTGTTCACAGCAGCGAAACCCCAACTAAGACATATATATACACTATACCCTTTGTTTTTGTCTCTTGGTCAGAGTGTCAGATCTGAATATGATTTCCTGATCCCTGTCTGCAGGCAACATCTCCAAACAAGACTGTCCTGAGAAGGTCCCTCCTGTCCTGTCCTGAATCTCCACATGCTGAAGGAGTCCCTGTAATGGCCTTCCAACAAGTTCATTTGGTCAARACATAGGAAGAAAGGGGACATCTCAAGTCTTCTGCTACCAACTGGATGGGCTGGCTCTTCTCTCCATCCTGTCCCAGGTCTCCATAGTTAACACATTTGGGAATAAAGCACACCACTTTCCCATTGTCCTGACCCTGACAAAACCCAGTGGCTGAGATCTCTGGCTTTTGATCAACATTAGTGTCCCAGGAGAGTCTCCCGCGATGGTCACCTCAGCTTCTGTCCAGTAGAGGGTGAATATTAACAGAAAGTCAAATCCTGTTCTCCATGACATAAACAAATCCTTGACTGAAGAATCTATTGTATCCTGGAGAGCTCTAGGCATCACCTGTGATGTCTCCAGTGATATAACAACACCAACTGCTCATAGGGCTTTCAATTAATCTCTAGAGACTTCACCCATATTTATGTCTGCAAGATGGAGAAGGTGTCTACTTGAGAGTGAGAGTGGGGAGCTTAGAGAAATAAGAGAAAGGCCAAAGGAAGCTGGCTTNTGATAAAACAACACCAACTGCTCATAGGGCTTTCAATTAATCTCTAGAGACTTCACCCATATTTATGTCTGCAAGATGGAGAAGGTGTCTACTTGAGAGTGAGAGTGGGGAGCTTAGAGAAATAAGAGAAAGGCCAAAGGAAGCTGGCTTTCCCTGTCACTGTAAACCAGCAGAAAACATTTGTAAAATAATTAAAAGTGAATTATAAACATTTTCTGATAAAACTGATCATTTCCATGGAAAATATTTCTGATAAAATTGAAGAAATATAAATATATAAATGTTTAAATTGATGAATTTCATGGAATAATATGGATACATTGGCTAACTTAAAAACATTTCTAATTTAATTGAAGAAGGAAGTGTAAACATTTTCTGATAAAATTGAAGATACATGGAAAATATTTTTGATAAATTTGTAGAAATACTTAGAAAAACACTACTACTGCGAATTCTTTCAWGCATTTAAATATGATTAGGACATACAGAGGCTTTAAAACATTCATTATATTGATAAGGTTTCTTTTTAGTATGAGTTATTTTATGTATTCAGAGACTACTTTGGCATGTATAGAATGTTTCTACTTGAGTACATTCAGAAGATTTCTGTCCAGTTTGTGTTCTTTTATGTCTTTGGAGACTATAGTGATATGCATACACTTTTCTGCATTCGTTACATTGAGAAGGTTTCTCTAAAGTATGTATTCTTTTTTAAGTATTTGGAGAGTACATTGACATGCACAACCTTTACCACATTCAGTACAATCATAGGGCTTAACTCCACTATTAGATCATTAGTATATTTGGAGATGACTCTGATATGAAAAGRCTTTATGACACTGATTTTATTCATAAGGTTTCTCTCCTGCATATTTTCTTTTGTGTATTCAGAGATGACTGTGTCCTGAAAAGGCTTCACCTCATTGATTACATTCATAAAGTGTCTCTCCAGTATGTGTTCTTTTATGATATTGGAGATTACTGGGTCTAGCAAAGGCTTTACCATATTGATTACACTTAATAGGGTTTCTCCCCAAATGGCTTCTTTCATGCCTGAAATAATAATTGGCACATAAGAAATCTTTACCACATTCATTATGCTACTCAATCATGTTATCAATATGAATTAAGTTTACAATTTGGTCTAATGGTAATGAAGTATTAGATCTTATGGTTTTATCACTTTGTATGTTCATGGTGTTCTCCCTCATTATGGGTGTACAAGACAACTGTGATGGTTATTACATGGCTCATATTTACAACATCCTCTTTTATATGGGATTKCTACATGATGTATTTCACCTCTCTGAAGAAAGTTTAAACAACTCTGACCTTTACAACACTAATTGCATTCATAATTTTCCCTGAAGAGTGAATTAGACCACATTTGACTATAAACCAGGACAAACAGAAGAATTTCCAAATTCCTAGTATCCAATAAAGATTTTCTACACTATGAGTTTGGGTATGCTCCCTGTAAAACTAGAAAACCAATTAATTGTAAATGTCTATCATATTCCTGATGTCTGTCGAAGGCATAATACTACATATCTTCTCATTGTTTTAGAAAAAAAAATGTATGTTGCTTCTTTCAATATCCCTATGCCCACATGGTTTTTATCCATTGTGTTACATGATATACCTAATAAGAGAAGAATAACAAATGAAAGGTTTACACATTGCATTCACACTGTTTGAATTTTTGTAAATGTGGYACATAGATTAATGTTTCTCCACAAAGATATTCTTGATTCTCATAAAATGCCCTCTCACCAAACTTAACAATATTACTACAAGAATATGAGTATCATCAATTTTACCATGGACTATTTGATTATTAGAATGTTTGGATATAAATTTATCACTATTCAATGTGCAATATCTAAGTACTGTGAGACTATACAGATTGGCAGGTCCACAGCATAGCTCTAATGGAGGGACACATCAAATGCATACACTAATTCGATAGCTGATCTTGAGGTACATGGTTTTGTGAGAATATTATAATCATAGCTACACTTAAAGGACTGATATTTTACACTCTTGCTTTTCTTTAGAGGTTCCAGAACATATTAAAATTTTCTCCGAGGCATATTTGTATCAGCTTGCACATGAAAATTACCTTTCATGTCTTCTACTACTTTGACAATGTTCTTCCACATGATGGGCTTCCCAATTGTAGCCTAAAACACAGTACCAGGAAATGAATATATACAATTGGAAATTAGGGAAAATTCAAGATACTGTAAATTTTCACTGCACTATGAAAGCTACCATGAAAATTCAGTGAATATGATTTATTCATCTCAATCTTCATTATTCACAATTGAAATAACAGATCATCAATAACCAAGAAACATTTATTTTCTTTAGAAAATATAATAGTCTTACCTATAGCTTTCAGGTTCAAGTAGGTTTCCAGCATCACATCTCTGTAGAGATTCTTCTGGGAAGGATCCAGTAAATTTCACTCTTCCCCAGTGAAGTTCACACACACATATCATCATAAGTCACTGCATCCTAAATATCCCATACATGTGTACAACACAAAGCATCATGGAATATAAATATATTCTTCCTTGAATATATATTCATATAATTCTGGCGCTTGTTCCACTTATTTTCTGACCCAGAAGTTATAATAAACATGTCATTATAGAAGGAGCTTGAATTTTAAGATTGAGTTGTGTTGCTTTTGAACACTTTGAATAGGATGCAGCCTTGTCAGAGAAATGCCAATTGAGACAGAGATGCAAGGGAAAGAGATCCACAGTACTGAGCTCACATCTGAAAAATTGTATTACTAACTACAAACATGATGGGCAAGATGCATGTATTTGCTCATGTCTTCAATCAGAGGTAGAGGCATGTGTTAGTCACTGAGGTGGATGCCAGCATGGTCTAAGTGATGTGTTCCAGGAGAGTAAAAGTTATATATTCAGAACCTCAGTCTCCTGCCAAAAACAACCAAGAAAGCAAAAATGATAGAGACCTCACAGTTCTTTACTAAAGTTCCTACAAATAATTATACCTTCACAGCAGATCTGTATTCATCTTGCAGAAACATGGAGTAAACCAGTTTAAAACATAACATTAATAAAATTTTACTAAAAGGGAATGCATGCTTAAACAGTTACAAATGAACAGATGAAAATATAGTAATGTAAATGTTGACCATAAATAAGCAATATAGGGCAGGAGAGAGAACTCAGCAGTGGAAAGCTCTAGCTGGTGTTCCACATTATGGTCATCAATTTCTCACATTCACATGGGGACCAACCACTACTCATTACTTCAAGATCAAGAGTTCTGAGGCCATCTTCCAGCAACAGTAAAGATGAGACACACGTGATATTCATATTCATACACACAGGCAAAATACTCCTATTTATTCAAACATTTCAGAACAATCACAAGAGTGAGGAAGACCATCATACACCTGGAATCCAAGGACTCTGAAGCCTCAGATAGTATTGATGTCATGAACATATGGCAACTTGAGAAATAGAATATAACCTATATATTTGTCCAAATTTCAAAATTAAACCTGAGTATTAAAAGCTGCACAAAAGCATATCCTTATTGTACAAAACCATGTCAGGTGGCTTATGTGGTTCCTATATCGACTATCAAGACAGGAASGATTTCAGAGAGAGATTTTTGTCTTGAAAAACAAAAACAAAGGAATAAAATTAAAAATGTAAAACCACTAGGCTTGCAAAATAGCTTAGCATTGACTAACAAATGGGTCTACAGTATCTCATGTGAATTAGGGACACAGTCCAAATAGTGACTKTATGGGAGCRTGAGAAGAAAGCTCAAGGATCAGATTCAAGTACAACACGGTAGACACACAGAACAAAATTTGTCCTGTCTAAAAGAAAAGCACGGGGACACCTTGAGCAGAGACTGAGGGAATGCCCAATGAAAACTCACCCAACTGGAGACCCAYCTTATGGCCAAGCTCCAAGCCTTGTCATTATTATGGATACTCTGCTATGCTCCCACAAAAGAGCCTTGCTTAAGTGTCCATTGAGAGCCTCCATCCAGCAGCTGACTGAAACACAGRCAGAGAACCACAGTGAAACATTGGATGGACCTTGGGGACTCTTATGGAAGAGTTGGGGGAATGATTGAAGGCCCTGAAGGGGGTAGGAACTCCACAGATAGTCTAGATGACTCAACTCACTTGAAACCTTGAGAACGCTTGGAGACTGAGCCACCAACCAAATAACATACACCAACTGTACTAAGACCCTTGACACATATGTAGCAGATGTGCATCTCAGTCTTCAYGAGGGTCCTCCAAGAACTGTAGCAGAGGCTGTCCCTAAAGCTGCAGTCTATCTTTGGAATCTGTTCCCTTACTATACTGCCATGTCTGGTCTCAGTGGCAGAGGATGCACTTAACCCACCAAACACTTGATGCACCATGGCGTGGGGATGCCCACGGGGCCCACACCCACTGAAAGGAGAAACAGAGGAGATTGTTAGAGGGGACTCTGTGAGGGCAAAGGACCTAGAGTGGGGTCAGTGGTCAGGGTTTTGATGAATATATAAATTATTGGAGAAACAAAAAAAGTAAGAAAGTTTATGTCTATACACTTTATCATCTCCACCAAAAGGAACCTGGAAAGGCTCCTGTTACAAGAGCGTCCACAAGCTCCACAAAGCAAGCCAGACAGGACCGACACGTGTTCAAAGACAACATCCTATCTGTAAGCTTTTTGTTTCAATCAACTGCCTTCAGACCCTGGACACTATAGGCTTATGTACATCCTGTGTTGAAAATGCATTCAGTTTCAGTGATCCCATTAGTCTGTAGGAGMTCCTACACTGTTCAGATGTCTAAAGGCTCTTCTGACACTCGGGGTGATATCTTGACAGCCACATCTTGTAAAATCAGAAAGCAAATTATTTCTTTCCAACACAAAATGGCACAGAATACTCCTCCCTATTCCAATAGATAGGGATTTGCACATATATAGAGAAAAATAGACCAAGACAAGGAACACACTAGGACAAACACTAAATTCTGTACCTTTATCTTAAATACATTGGACTTCACTTTCTAAAGGCTTAGATGGCCCTCTTCCTGTAACTTCACATACATCTCTTAGTTTGGGTACTTCCTCTCCCTGTATGCATCTCTCCATAGTAGATTAATCAATGATTTATTTATCTCAACAAGTTGTGGGAAAAAATACTACTTAAGSATCATCCTCACATCTTCAATGCAATTAACTCTCACAGTGTATTTACTGGGGCTCTGACTCTAMAAAAATGGGTGGAATAGTGCTAAACTGAAAATATGGAAGAATCCATGACTGTGATATTTTTGACTTTCAGTTTCCACAATCAGCACAATATGGATGATCCTGTGAAGTTTGGCTTCTAAGTTGATGGACCCTGCCTCACTTATACAATATGTATATCTGGTTTTATTTAAGATTCCTTCCTGGGACTAGGAAGCACTTTGCCCACTCCTTCCATTAATTTAAGACTTAGAGGGAGGAAGTGTTACACTTAGGGTACCTTCTTAGGCATATACCCACAAGAGCATATGCCCCACTAATTTTATCAGCATTTTCTTTATTACAGCTAGAAACTGGAAAGAATCCAGATTCCCTCAACTGAAATATGGATACAAAAATGTGTTTTATTTACAAAATAGAATAGTATTCCACTATCAAAAACAAGGCCATCATGAATTTTTCAGGGAAATGGATACAACTCAAAGCTATCATCTGGAGTGAGGTAACCCAGATAAAAAAGAACATGCATGTATGTACTCATTTACAAGTGAATATTACCCACACTGCACTACTTAGACCCAAAGATGCTAACCAAGAAGAAAGGCCCAAATGTGCATGGTTTAATCTCACTTAGAAGTGGGAATAAAACAGTCATAAAAGATGGAAAAGAAAGAACTAGATAAGAGAGCAGATAAATACAGGGAAGGAGACATGGGGGAGTGGTCAGGAGCAGGTGTCATGAGAGAAAATGGTGAAAGAAAATGGAGGACCAGAGGGCCAGGAAAATTAATCAAAATCTGCAGCTGGCAGTGGTGGAAGGGTGGGGGCATCTTTAGGATATGCCAGAGAGTAGGTATGGGAAGGTAACGAGGAGACTATGAGGGTCATCTTAGCTGATGTGTAAAGCAGTGACATGTACAGGCATGATATTTTGAGGAATAAAACACATACTCTAAGTGCCGTAAAAACTTCACTCATTTCTTCAGAACTTCCAAAGGCTTTGTAGATTTTTTCCTTCTCATTTTGGAAATTTCCATCCTAATATATATCTAAATCCTTCTTTACTAAAACAATGTCCATCTTCCAATCATTTAAATGTATTATAAATGTTAATATCATAAAATACAATAGGTTTAACAAATAAATTCACAATCTATTATGAGAATATTTATTCAGGGGTGGGGAATAAGCAATTTATATTCCATCTTTATAAGTTCAAATAGCACCACATTTTCAAATTATCATAATTCACCATAGGATAAAAGTGAAAGTTTTACTTAAGAAAGATTGACTTATGAGATTGTAGATATTCTGCTTTCAGTTACATTAAAAATACTTTCCTCAGTATGTTTGGAGACAAATGCACATTATGTAAATAGTGATCCCCTTCCAAATTGTACACATACTGGCCAACCTTGTCTTCTTTTTTGTAGAGGTTTGGTAACATTTATTTTAATTCAACAGAGCTGAAGGTATTAAAATGGTTATTKTTTAATTTAGAAGATAAGACACAAGCCCTGTACTAGATCTTTCAGTCATTGTATATTTATTTGTTTATAAAGATGTTTTACTGGATATAAATATCTATTAAATTATTAAAATTCT
>BDUI01042651.1:2533-24017 GCA_002335545.1 Apodemus speciosus | reverse complement strand
AGAGAGAGAGAGAGAGAGAGAGAGAGAGAGAGAGAGAGAGAGAGAGAGAGAGAGAGCGTGCGCACATTCTGCAGGCTTCTTGCCCTCATTTAGTTCTCCTGTGACTGACCCCTGAGGTAATAAGGTTAGTGCTGTTATTCTGCAGGAGAGAACAGGGAGGGGATTCTCAGCCTGATACTGGGTGTCTGAAAGTTTAGCCTGAGAGTGCTGTATGAGGAGGCTGCAGGTGTCATGCCTGGAAGACGCAATACACATCATGGGGGACCCGCTTGGCACAGATAAGTGGGTCTCACTGGACTTCTGAGCAGCCCCTGAAGGAAGAACTCACAGAATGCCCTCCACCGAGGAGGCTGGATGCTCATCTGAAAGGAATGAACTCCTCACACATCCACACTGCACTGTATGTGGGCTGGGTGGGGCCCTGCCTGTGGAGAACATATGGTGTGTGGAAGGTGTGGAAATATCTGCCCACATTCATGCTCAGAGCTGTCTCACAGCTGGGTGGCAACTGCAATGGAAAAGGTACAGGGACAGAAGAGGCCAGGAGTGTTCCTGTGACTAGCAGGCGTTCTGAAGTCTCCTTCTGAGCATCAGTAATGGCCCCTGGAAGTCACTGCTTGACCGGAGCTTGTCCCACCCACACAGACTCACAGCAATGCCAGGGTGGAAATTCCCACTCTCCTGTGGGACTTGATTCCTCTGTTCCCCAGTTTCCCAAGTGTTAAAAGGCAGTAAGGCAGAGCTGGCAGTGGTCTTAGTTGGCATGAGCTGCTGGAAGGAATAGCCCAGGCTGAGACTTAGTCTCACAGTCTGGAGGCTGCAAGTCTGAATTCAGGTAGTTCTCTGGGGTGACGTATAGCTACCTGTCCTGTTCCCCGCCCCCTGTGCCCCCTCCCACGCCTTGCTTCTGAATGCCATCCTACTGGGGCTTGTGACCTCAATATATAAATTAGGGGTGTGCAAACCTTCAGTCCCCAACAAGAACAAATACTGCTTTAACTTTCGATTCCCCCCTCCTTTCTTCTCCCTTTGCATCCTGAGTTCTGGGCTGACACAGGAGATATCCCCTGGCTTTTGCTCATGGCCCTTGTCATCAGTTTCATCAGCATAAGCTCCGTGAGCTAACATTAGCATGAACTACACTGTGCCCAGAAGCATGAAGGCTGTATGGAATTGTGCCTTTCCCACCTTCAGCCTGTGAAGAAGAACATTTCCTTTAGCCTGTCTCTAGAGAAGGGAGACCTGAGGTACAGCAAATTGGACAGGAAGGTGTTGGGGGTGCACACAGCTTACAGCTAATCGGCAGCCACCATGATGGCTTCTGTTTTTACCCAGCCCTATCAGAATTGGAAGCTGTCGAAAACAGTATAAACCTTGGGACATTTCTTGGCAGAGGCTGGGAATGGGTGGTGTTCTTGTTGTCCTTGGTAAGGTCAGAACAAGGTCACAGGAAGGAGATCTGAAGTGAGGGCATTGTCCCAGCATGGGAACTGCCTGACTCACATGTCTAAGGATGGACCAACTTTGGGGACTGCGAGTTCTTTATCCCAGAAGTGTACACGGGGGCTTGGTGACTACCTCAGAGGTACTGTGGACTCAGCTCCAACAGAAAGACAGATGGACAAGAGGGTCTCTGTCTACATGTGGACTCTGTGGATGCTGGGACCAGGTGAGATGACAGCTTCTGAGGGGAAGGAGACAGACCAGAGACTTTGAATTTTAATGGGTCAACTCTGAGGAAGAAATGGTCTCAGTCACCTGTAGTTGACACTCATCTCAGGAAGCCATTAGCCTATGAAGAACGGCCCTCCATTAGACCATTCACCCTAGTCTTTGAAAAACAGTCTCCCAAAGTCCTCTCCTAGGGCACCTGACCCACCCGTTCTTCAGTTTGAAAGCAAGCAGCTTTCCACAGCCTCGCCTCATTCCTATTCCTGCCCTCTAAGTCATCAACTCCGAAGGATTTGAGAAGGGAGGACGTGCTCATTTCTCATCAGAATGAAGTCTCCTACGTGGCCCAGTTTGCTTCTGGTCTGGAAGTAGAGGTGAGAGATTCTGATCTATTGCCCCTTACAGGCTTGCCATGAGCAAAGCAGGGCTGGAACCCCTGAGAACCAGGAGCCTGGCATTTCCTGTACCTACTAAGTGCCGTGCACGTCACAGACCTTCCCATTGCAACAGCATTGGCAGGTGTGTGTTGCTATGTGTACTTCCCTTCAAGAACTTGGGGTGTATGTGCTCCAGATGACCTCAGGAGAATGAGCTGTCTGATTGGGGGTTTCCACACACCTCAAAAGAACAATGAGAAAAATCTCATAGAATAGAGAGGCTGAGAGGAGAGACTCTGTTCAGTTCCATTTAGCTTCTGCTCCTGAGGGCTGTTGTGTGGTAGGAGTTGAGCCACAAAGACTGACCAATTAAGAGAAGTCTGAGGCAGGGCTACAAGGCTGCTATAAGGGGGTCTGCTAGAGACACAATGTTAGCTGGGCCTCATGNTGTATGTGTATGTGTGTGTGTGGTGTATATGTGTATGTGTGGTGTGTGTGTATGTGTGTATTTGTGTGTGTGTGGTGTGTATGTGTGTGTATGGTGTGTGTATGTGTGTATGTGTGTGTGTATGTGTGTGTGTGGTGTGTGTATGTGTGTGATGTGTGTGTGTGGTGTGTGTGTGTGTGTACTCACCGCATTGAGTCCACATAGTTGGTAGCTGGCCATGGTGATAATGACAGTGATGACCTGCCAGCGGACAAAGGGCGCCCTCAGAAGCTCCAACACAGACACCAGGCGGAGGTTCCTTTGCACACGGCTCTCGGCCAGGGCCTCCTCCAGCTCTTGGGAGACATCTGCTTTCCCCAGAAATCTTTGGAAGGCTGTGAAGAGGACAGGCAGGGATTGGGATGCTGGCCATCTAGGATGCTGGCCCTGAATGGATGGACCTCACAATCTGGGCATATGGTTATCAGAGACCTTTGGAATCTGTACAAAAACTATGTTTAAAAATAGGAAGATAGGGGCCCAGAGACACACACCAACTTTCCTGAAGTCACCGAGTGAGCTGAGAGAGAACCTGGGTCTCTCAGCTACCACCCTCTCCCTAGAAAAGCAGAGCATGCCCAGCATTCAWRYCCATCTTCCTGGACAGTTGTCCCCATTTATCTTCATATACAGCCCTGCCCCTCACAGCTAGGGACAAGCCGCATAGCATCAAGCCTTTYGAACCTTGCTGAGGGCTCACCCGCCAGAACCGWTATTCCAGTGAGCATTCATCGAACACCCCGTTTGCTTGGCCCATTCTCACTGGGGATTTCCGGAGGGAGGTCAATGGCCACCCACCCACAAGCTGGCCAACCCCAAAGTTGCCTCTGTGGGCAGGAAGAGGGTTGAACCTAACGATCCTCSGYAAGGCTCCTTCCATGCGACCCTCTGAAATGCGGATGCCCTGAGTGGAATAGAAGAGCGAAGATCCACACATTCTCTTGATGGATGTATTTCCCAGTCAAGCATTGCACATTTCCAGCCGTCGGAGGAACCATATTTTAACCCTTATAAAAGCTGACCCCGGAGATCATAACAGCCAGATCACACAGCACGCTTTCAGAGCRGGGCTGCCACACTCATTGCCCCCCACAGGGAAAGGGAGCAGTGGCGATAGCTTCTGTGGACAGTCCATTCCACACACAGCGGGCGCTGTCCCTAATACCATGACTCCTGCACCTCGGGCGTGTGAAATTGTTCTTTTTAAGCAGAAAAGTAAAGCAGCTAAGCCCGTTACAGATTTTCCAGGCAGCGAGCTCAGGAGGGCTTYGGAGGCACTGCAAGCTGCTTCCAAACATGCCTTTGGAAGCTGTGATTTAATGCTCTTGCCAGCACTGGCTAATCATACWGGGGGAAAGTGACTAGGTTTTTACTGCACACTAAACCACTGTATTTTGAATTTTTTTTCCAAGTTCAAAATGCAACATCCGTGTTATAAGACAGGTCTAGAGTTTGCATATTTATTTCCATTCCGAAACATGGAAAACTTTATCCCCTACTCCTTTCACCTTGAAGCTCCCAGGNGGGATCAAGTCCCCAAGAGAATGGGAATTTCCACTCTAGTATTGCTGTGAGTGTGTGTGGGTAGGGACAAGCTTGGGTCAAGCAATGACATCAATAGGAGGTGGTCAGAGATGAGATGACCCCCTTYTGCACTGTCGTGTCCTTAGTACAAGAGTTTGGGGACATCTCAARATAGGAGGAAAGCCCTTCTCCTCCAGAACTGTGGGTGATCTGAATATTACTTTGAGGGTGATGGGATTCCCTCGGCCCTTGTATGACAGCTAATTCATTCATATCTCCATAGGTGCGGTTTTAAGYGGACAAAATATCACAGTGGCCACATGCTCCTGCTGGGATGGGAGAGAGCTGGGTTCTACTGCAGTTCTACCTTTGTCCCTGTGTGACCTGGACAGTCAAGTGRCAGCTGTATATATATGGCTGTCCTCAAGAAGGAATTAGAATGAGCATAACAGAGACAGAACTGGCACACTCCCGGAGGGCCACTCTGTGCTGGGACACATGAGAAGATTGCCCCTGATGAATGACAGCCATGGGAGGCTCGAGCAAGAGCACCRGCCTCCTCCCTGGTCTCTGTGTGCTCGATCCAGCCATACGCGTCCACATGCGTAGCATCAGCCTAACTGTACACAGTCCACAGTTATCCTCATCTGGCTCATGTCAATCATCTCCCCGCCTACTCAGATGTCACSTCRTCTAGGAAGCTTTCCCCAAGCTCCTCATTATCACCTCTTTGGAACCCAGGGCTTCTCTTCAGTGGCTCTTGGCACGGGGTGATGGTTCCCTGATCTGTGAAGGCATCRGGCTCCTAATGAACTCTTACCAACAACAGGCTCCAGCACTCAGGGCCCTACCTGACTTTGACCCATATCTTATTTTCCTGGGACACTGATGAGAGAGTCCATGGAGAAATCAACTCATTCGTTTTTCCTAGCTACCAGGAAACTCAGAGTTATTTCTTTGGTGGTTCCTCCTGGGAAGATGACAGAACTATTTCCTATGGCCCAGCCATTGTCAAAGCCAGGTTGGAAGTACTTCATGTCAGTTACATAATGAATCTGATGAGCTCAGGGCCACAGGCAGGGCACACAGGTGAGCTTCTTGATGGTTCCTAGTTCTCATTGCTGCCCGTGTTGCCTGATTCATGGCCCTGTCCTGTTATTTTGAAAGATGGTCTTCTTCAGCCAAGTCCTTCTCATAGGAGTATCTCTCTGGTTCTCTCCCTCCCCCATTCCTACTTTCTAGAAGGATCTTGTAATGGTACTGTCCCCTCCCAGGCAGATGCTCTTCCCGTCCGAATCCAGCTGACTGGCAGCCTCGATTCCACCAATGACCTCCATTCCCTTGTCTTGTGCTACCTTTAACTTTGGCTGTAGTAGAATGGGGTTGAGAGCCAGCAGGGGATTAATCCAGCTCACTCTGGCTGTGTCTCAGAGAGGATTAGATCAAGARGGCTCTGAGATGATGAATATTTTAATCCATTGATGGATATAAAATGTGAAGAGACCCTGTGGATAAGGGAAGTGTGGAAGGGGGGCCAGGCTGGAGGAGGTGGGCTCCCTGCYGGTGTGCCTTTGGRAGTTGTCTCTTGTCCTGACCCCTCCCCCTCTCCATGAAGGCTCATCTCTGCTTCCTCCTCATCGTGGTGTGAATTGCTTTGCCATGCCTCTCCTACTGTGATGAACAGAAGCCTCTGAAACTGCCCTTCTCTTTACATTGTTTGTATTAGATATTTAGTCACTGGGGTRCAAAGTCYGATAGGCACACCATGCCTTTACCACAGGTTCAGGCTCTAAGAAATAGGATATAGATTCCTTTAATAAGGATGGGGTAGTAAATGCCATTTCTCTCCCTTCTACTCTAGCACTATGAAAAGCTGAAAACAATGGAGGTTATTTGTAGAGCTTGAAGACTCACTGAGATTTCACAAAGGCAGATTTTGTGGCTCAGGGAGGTTTGGGTGCTGAGCCACAGGTAACTGACTCAGTCAGTGCCCTGTGTTACCTTTCTTGCTTGGTTAGAAGGACCAGGCCAAGGGGGAAATGGAGAGTGTCCATGGGGTGATGAAAACAGACACTGCCCCAGCACTGGACACCTGATGACCTTACCAGGCTTAGGAAGGCAGATACGCTCACTMTTATATCACCAACACTGCACCAACACACGCCACACTTCAGTATTTCCTTAAACCACTCTGCTCCTTCTCTCATGCACTAAATGAGCTGAGAATAAAAGATTTGCTTKGACCTGAAAGACTTGATTCTAAAGTAGAGCCCATGTCCTCTGGGATGACTAGAGCTGAGGCCCAGAGAGAGAGTCAGACCTGCATGCACCCTCCATGCAGAGATATACAGAGGTCTGTACAGACATGGAGAGGTAGAGCTAGATGAAGACACAGAACAGGTATCATTGTTGGTCTCAGGGCTCTGCCTTAAAGCATGCACCATGACRTGCGCATGCCTTTCCCTCTGCTGGTCCATCTTCCTGATGGCCCTTCCATGCCCGATGCATGGAGGCAGTTCACAGGAACCTCAGGGATTCCCCTTAGTTTAAATGTACTGGTGGTTTGTCATCACACTTTCAAGGCTTGTTGTTCATGTACCAACTCATGTTATGTTTACCATGGCTACTTATATAGAGCCATAAGCTATCGACCTCTGGGGCCTCCACATGGCTTCTCTCAGCTGGTGTCAATCACCGGGCCTCGCTCACTCTAACTACACTGTAGAGTTTGGGGTATGTAGACACCACCACTCATTGCCTTCTTCCCTTGGAGAAGACYCTGACATTTGTGGTAACAGGTGGCTGAAGAACCACATTCCCAGGCTCTGTGAAGGAAAGAGAGGCTGTGAGATCATGTCCAAGGCGACATGAGCAGAAGTGTGTGGAACTGCCAAGGGGAACTCTGAATCCCTCCTTCTCACTTGTTCAATTCTGGCTGGAATCCAGGGCGATGGCAGCCTCTTTAGAAGATGATACCTGGAGGGACTTATCACGGTGATCTCCCTGGCCCTGATCTAAGAAGTAACTATTTGCCCATCACATTTCTCATAATGGCATTACATTTCTACTCAGTTAATTAACTGCCCTTCCTCTTGGGACAGGTTTGGACTCTTGCCTCCAGTTTTAGGCTTAGACAGTGTCTCTTAAATGAATAAAATCAAGGGCTAGGACGCGATCCCTAGCAACKGTGAACTAGTAATTGTACTGAATGGAAATGTSTGAAGGGGCCCAAGGGACTTATTAAACTGTTGGCCCCAATTCGTGGCCTTTCTATGCTGGTGTCCTTTGTCTTCTGACTGTGTAGTCACCTCTCATTGACTCTGAACATGGTCATATGGTTTGCTTTAAACAACAGGATTTCACATTAAGTTCTTAAAAATATGTTAGTACCTCCCACTTTGCACTCATGGGTGGTGTCTCTCCAACCTTTTCTTTTTAAGACAGGTTCTCACTCTGTGTCCTAGACTGGCCTTGAGCTCATGGGGATCCTTCTGTGTTGCAGGATATTTGATCATATTGTGAACCCCAAGATTGYGAACTGGAAAAACCTGTTTCTTGTTGTGGTGTGGCTCAGCCCTAGCACACRCCTTTAATTGAAGAGCTTTCTGTAAACAGAATTAAATAAAGTCAACTGTAGGWTAAGAGGTAGAATAAGCAACCAGTTGACAGGGAGTGGTAATAGGAAAATACAGGAAGTAGAAAGGAGGGACATTGTGTTGAAGGGTATTTAAGATAGCATGGAGAAGAGAGGGCCTTTTCCTTCTGGGACGTTGGTAGAGTAGAATGGTCAGTTGGKTACTTTCTCTCCCATTCTGAACCAGCGATCCTTCACCCTCTTATCTGGCTCCCAAGTCTTCCTTGGTAAAATTGAACATTTGGAATTTTGATTTTTAAAAACAACACTCCTGCCTCAGTTTTCAGAATATTGGGTTTACATGCATGCTCTATCATGCCTAGAGTTTTGTTTTCTAATTTTGTTTTGTTTGGGAAACTGGAGATTGAACCCAAGACTTCTCACATGCTAGGCAAGCAGGATACCAAGTATACTCTCTCCTCAGACATGTCTGTCCATCCTAACAGACCGCGTCAATCACTCCAGGATAGCAGGAATGCCATCTCATGACCCTGTCTTTCCCATTGCCTGACCAAATACTCAGAATGTCAAAAAATATTGTTTGCTGAACATCTGGAGTGAATTTGGTACTGTTATTGATAGGAATGCAGATCTCAGGATTACGTTTCAACCCAAGGCCAGGATCTCATTATCTTTGTTCTTTTTTTACCAGGTGTAGGCATAGTTTTTATCATGTATTATGACTTAATATGTATATATCAAATACACGTTATACCTGTATACACACTCTTACTGGGCTGCGAAACTGGACTTTGGAGTCTCATTCACTCACTGTGTCCCTATTGCCCACTCTGACTATATGTAATTGAAGCGCCCCCCCCCAAGGGTCCTTCCTTCGCTAGGCAAGTGGCGAGGAGTTCTCCCAAGCAAGGCTCTATCATGTTGCTATAGGAAGACTCCATTTCTTCCAGCAAGTCCAATTGCTTTCTGGAATCATACCTCTTAGGCTCTTTTCAACCACCCTCTTCATACTGCAGAGCTTCTGCTATCTGACCATGTCTGCAGCTGGGGAGGTGAAGAGAGTGGGTGTCCCTCCCCATGGTGCTTTCAGAGATGCTGACACTTGCCCTGTTCTACCCTATAGTATCTTGCTGTGACCCACAGGCTGGCATTGTGTGATGAAAGGGAAGGACCCTACCTTTCATGGCTCCTGCCTCGTCATGCTTTTCAAAGAGGAGATAGCGTGGGCTCTCAGGGAGAAATGGCAGGCTCGCCAGCTGGACCAAGGCAGGGAAAATGATCACTCCGAACAGGTATGGCCAGGTGCTCTCCTGTAGGGAGAAGACTCTGCTGATGGAGGGACCTTTAGTCATTTTACTGGGGACACTGGACTGAGCAGCTTGGACTCTTCAGGAAGCCTCCCTGCTCAGTTTGTCCCCACTGGCAACAGCTAAGAGAAGGAACAGAACACTGAGTTTGTGTGGTCTCAGAGTTCCCATGGATGGTGACCTAGTGTATTTCTGAAAAGCAGATTGATCTTGGCAGCCAGGCCTTTAGGGGGTACCAGAGGTGGCTACCACCCAACCCCCATCATGGGCCACCACAGCCAACCTGGCGTCTCATTGGATTTCTTCCACTCCTCCTCCATCATGGCTTGCCATTAGCATGGAGTCAGACATGCTTTAGTGTAAAACCTAGACCAAAACTCCTGTGTATGAAGATAGGGGAAGGAAGGATGGCCCTTATATATGGAGGGCCTTCACTTTCCACTGGCAAGGAAAGAGAAAAGGCTACCTCCAACATATGTCGTCAACTTCCTGTGTGCAGTGCAATTTAGCGCAATTTGAATGCACTGTGAAACATACCTTTTTGTGACCATCGAGGTGACATCCTTCCCTGTCTTTGTCACCCAGCTTTACAAATATTCTCCCACTTGTGCCCTACATAGGAGCATGTAAGCCTGGGCAATGCTGATAGGGAAGACAACAGATGTTGGAAGGCTCTGGCTCCAAGCTGAAGACTCAGTGTGTTTTATTTCCTAAAACAGGAAAAGAAGGCATCCCAGGAGAGAATGGCACACTGAAACCTGGAAAGTCTTCGCATGATGGGCAGAAGTCTGCTAGTCTATTCAGGGCCAGCGAGCTCAGAGCCCTCGGGTATATGTGAGTACCTGTCCTCATTCCACATCTGATTGCCCCTGTCAGCTTTTCTGAGACCCACTGTAGAGCCCTGATGGCAGGGAGCCCATGAGAGTGACAGACACTACCAGGGTGCAGCAGCAGGGACCCTTAAAGCACAGAGCAAGTCAGAAGGGGACTGCCAGGACACTCGGCCAGTTCAGGCACAGCCATCGTCTCCAAGGTGACGCCAATCCTCCCTCTCCCTCTCTCTGAAGCCAGTGAGTACATCTACTCAGCAGCCAGCTTAGGTCTTGCATCTCCCTTTGAATGACAGGTGAGGCCAAGCCAGGCTTCTCAATTTGAGAAGGCTTGTGACTAGGAGACCATGCATGCAAAGAGAGTGAGTGATCTATGAAAGGTCAGAGGGAGCAATCACGGGTGAGGAGTACCAAGAGACACAGATAGGATACGCTCGGATGTCAAGGAACGTTCTGAATGTAGATGGGCTCTGGTGGTATCATTTTGTGAATATTCTGAGAACCACAAGTTTTTACTATAAACTGGCATGCAAATTATGTTTCAGTGATCCCTTTTAAACCATGGTAGAGAACAAGGGGCAGTCTGTCAGTTCTGCCTGTGCATTCTCCACTCACCACCCACTGTGGATTGAAAATATTCAGGAAACAAAAATGTATTTGTGATGAATACTTACAGACAGACCTCTTTCTCTGTCATCATTCCCTAAGCAATGCGGTGTAACAACTATTTGCATAGCATTTGCATGCCATTAGGTATTATAACAAGTCTCAAGATGATGCGTAGGTTACATGAAAATATCACACGGAAGCATTCTGATAAGAGGCAGTAAAAACCAGCATAATGAAGGCAAGCCTTTCAGCCTGGCCCACGGTCCCCCAGAGAGTGGCAAAGAACCTTACTCTTGAGTAGGCAGCTCAGATCTGAATTTGCTTATACTCCAGTCATTACGGCCATGGACAAGCACCCTAAGCTGTCCTAGGAGGGGCTGCAAGGTCACCAGAGGGGCTTTGTTTTGCTTGACAGGAGCTGGAGTCAGGTGAGCTGGATTTGACCATTTGTCTTTCTGAGCCATCCGTGATGCTCCTTGACAATATACCACCATGAGTCAAGAACCAGCATCTCAAGCACCGTGGTATCAATAGCTGCCTTCTCTATCGGGAAATGAGTGAGAGTGGGAGGGGCTTTCTCATATGCTGACCAGCTTCAGTTGCTACTCCTAGAGGGTATCCTCAGACTCAGGCTGTTTTATGGTTTTTTTTATATTTTAAAAATATATAATAAAAGGTAACCATACAAAAATAAATACTGCATTCTCTCTCTTGTAGATCCTACATTCTAGCCATTCATGTGGATGGGAGTAAATGTTGGTAAAGCCTAGGAAACCAGAAAGAGTACCTCGAGAAGAGAAAAAAGAGGTTTTAAGGGAGGGCAATGTGAGTGGGTGGGCAGTGCAGGGGGTGCATATGAGAAGGAAAGAGAGTACAGTGGACAAAGGGTATGGGAACATAAGGGATAGAGAAGAGGGAGAGATACATGGTAAGGGGAGTTAAACAAAACAAAGTCTGAATGAAAATGGTATAAAGAGACTGCTACTCTCTTAACTGATTGGACAGCTGTGTATTGTGCTCCTGTAGGCGGGACCTAGGCAGGTACCATGGGTGTCAGCATTGGAGGGGCCAGTGAGGGCTTGAGATGATGGGAAGGGACACAGGGCTCCAACTCAGTGGCTTTGTGTCAGGGTCCTTGTACCCATTGTTCCCAGGAGGACAGATGTGGGTCATCTTGTCGACCAAGACAATATTTAACACCCCAATGGGTGTTATGTGGGTGGTAAGATATGTGGGTGTTCTAATAACTCTGTCTTGTGCCTTCAATTGCAAGGCCTCTGTTTTAAAGATAGATTTCTAGGCCCTATTTCTCCCAAGCTATAGAAGACTTTAGTCCTTTTTATATAATCTCCTCCTAGACTATGAGAAGGCCACCATTTTAAAGTAGAGTAGGCATCTTGGATCTCACAGAGTCAAGTTCTTAGAACTGTACAGCACTAAGTGTCCAGGGATCCTGGAGAAATGAAGCAGTGGACCTGAAGGTGACCAGGCCACACTGGCTACTGGTAGAGGCAGTTTTGGCTCTGAATGAACGTGAAACATCAAGATGCTGCCTACCTCCAAAGCTCTTTGGAGATGCCAAGGACACTCTTCTTTATATCTCACGGGCTGTGTATGGGATGCGGTCGGTGGTATGAGTTCTCTCTATATGAAACACTGAATTACTTTGTTTTTCAGTGTTCTTTCTTCCAGATGACTGGCCATACCTAGTCTCACTTGGTGGATGTTTAGCACGTGCTGGTGGATTGAATGTGGTGGCCGAGATGACTGGTGACAAGCAGCTGGTAACAGCTGCTAGAGATGAGACCCCCTGAGACATTCTTGACGTATTTGTTTTTAAACTTAAGCTTTTCCTATATGGCATCCTATTAAAGAAGAGCTGCCGCTTTCCAGTGACATAATTGAGATCTCCCTATGCAACTTCAGCTCTATTGGAGAGAAACGTGAGCTCTGGACGGTCAGGATTGCATAGGAGATCCCTGGAGAAGTTGGGGGTCTAGCTGGATGATGGGTTAGCTCTTCTGACCCCTGCATAGGCTCTTCCCCTGTTATTACCCCTCAGTTCAAAGCGAAACAGAGCAGTAGCTCTCTCAGGTCTGGCAGCTGCCGCCTAACTAGGGAATTCGTGTGCCAGTTTGGCTATTAGGTTAAATCTGTCCCCTGAGCAGAATTCATCAGCCAACACTCAAACTCAGCTGCAATGGTTCACAACAACACAGCAGGGACTCCATCAAAGGAAGCTACAGGTGCAGGTATCAGTCAATCTGTAAAATAGATGCTGTATGCAAAACTGGACCACCCTGAGAAGGTGGCTCACCGAACATCTGATCGATCTCAGAGGACGGAGGAGCTGGGGCTTGGCTGGCAAAGAACCCCATCAGCAAGTGACTACAGACCACCTGTGACCTTGCTACTTCCCAAAGAAGAGCCCTGATGGCCACAGCTTCACAGTGCCCTGAGTGTGGTGTAGCAATCTTTCCCCTCCTCCAAGAGCCTGTTCCATCTTCTAAAACATCTGCATTACTTACGACCGTATTTGTTCTAGATATTTTTGGTGTGCCTCCATGGCCTGATTCTATTTCTACAGAAAGAGAGCTCCTTTACAAGTTTATATTATTGCCCCACTTCCCTCTGTTATCAATAATGACTTGACAATCCATGGACATGTCCCTCSTGTGGTAGGTCTTTGCCAGAATCTCCCATATTCCTAAACACACAGTGCTCATCCCCTACTGTTCTTCCACCGTCTCCTGCTTTCAAAAGAGGTTGCCTGTCTTCTGCCTTGCTTGGTTCTCAAGACAAGCCTGTCATTCCCATGTTATAGATAAGGAACCTGAGGCTGGGGGTGGGGAGGGGCTGCTGGGAAGTCTTATACCAAAAGCTATCTATTAACTACCTCTATTCTGCTCCTTTTTGAAAGTCAAAATTCCACACTAGTTTTAAAGGTCACTGCCCCTATGAACCACCCCTAGCCAGACTCTTAGATGGGACATTGTTGAGTTTGTACAGATTTGCTGAGTCTTTGGCATCCCTGCTAGTTCTGATTCTCGGCTGAAGAAGTCCATTGACAATTACATTTCCTATATATACTATAAATTATACACTATAAATAGCTGTGAGGGTGGGGCTGAGCCCTGGCAGGTGGTCATCACTCAATCCCCTTACCCTCTGCTGTCCACAGGGTCAAACAGGCTGCTGTGTAGCTGTACCTTGCTGAGGCACACCCAAATTCCATGACTATAATTACAGAATTCTCTCTTTTACTTCCTAAGGAGTTAGCGACCTGCTGTTCTCAAACCCATGATTAATCCCTTCGCCAGACTTTTGTTTTCCAATTGAATCGCCTCAGCTTCTGAGTCCAATTGTTCTCCCTTCTGCCCTGAGCTTCTTTAGCCTTCACTGATTAGCAGTTCCCAAATAGAACTCCAAGCGAGAAGGCTTGCAAATGCAGCGGGACATGAAGGGATGCTTGCAAATGCAGTGGGTAGGGATGCGTACAGACTCACTGTGCTGATCGGATTTCTCCTTAGAAACTCTCAATTTTGGGGATCCATCAGGTTTGAGGTTTGATTTCAGATGAGGCTGAACCTACTTATTCATGTTCTTGTGACTTTGGATGTCATCTGGGGATACTGGAGTCCAAGGTCAGAGGAAGGCTGTGAAATTAGATCCAAGTTCATTCACATTGTGATTCTGCTCCTAGCTATGGGATCTCGGACTTGCTCTTTATTGGATCAGTTTGCTCAGCTAGAAAATGAGCCTAGGTTACCTAGCCTATATGATCCAAACTAACTCAAGAGCTGGTCTGAGGTCACATTTGCTGTCCCCTTCCCGAAACCCAGGGACTGTAGCATCTGAGTTGGGTATCTGGAACATATCTCAGGCCTGAGTATGAACCTAGAAGCTGGAGGACGGACACACTCTTAAGGGCCTTGCCCTTCCTACTCAATTCTCATTCTCTGTGTGTGTGTGTGTATGTCTGTCTGTCTGTSTGTCTGTCTGTGTGTCTGTCTGTGTGTCTGTCTGTCTGTCTCTCCCCATCTATGTCTCTCTCCCTCTCTCTGTCTCTCTGTGTGTCTCTCTCTCCCCCTCCTCTGAGGGTTTCTATCCAGCTACCTGGAGCCCAGACCTCTGAGCCCTTTGCTGCAGCTCAGGTCTGGAGAGATGGCTCAGCACTGCCTGTTCCTCTAGAGAACCCAGGTTCATTCCCAGCACTCACATGGCAGCTCACAACTGTCTGTAACTCCTGTTTCAGGGCCATCACACCAGGCGTGCACATGGTGTACATATTTGTGCATGCAGGCAAAATACCCATACACATAAATGAAATAAATAAATCTTTCAACAAAAGAAGAAAAAGAAGATGAAGAAGAGGAACAAGAAGAAGAACAAGAAGAAGAAGAGGAGGAGGAGGAAGAAGAGGAAGAAGAGGGAGAAGACTGTTAATCTCCTTTCTCCTTTGTGTGTTCCTACACTTCAATCGGTCCTCACCTAAAACCTAGCAATACTAAAATGAGTACCTGCCTCAGTTCCTCTGCTAAACTAGATGGCTTCTTTGATACTATGATACTGCCGTCTACGTTTCTGTCATGCCTTTGACTCCTCCAAGCTGTGCCTTGCCCCACCAGCTCACTGTGGTATCACAGAGTCTGGAGACCCATCACCCAGTGCTGGGCATCCCATGGTACAGTAGGGCTGCTGGCGGTCAGCGTCACAGACTCTTAGCTTCCACCTCCCTCCATTTTGCCCTTCTCCGGAACATTTGGTAAATGGACATGGTGCTCCCTCAGCCCTCGTCCCAGGGACACCTCGCATCCTCCATGTTTCTAAGCACACCACTCTCGGGGCACTCTCTTCAGAGGGACAGTTTGATTTTCAATAATGAAAGTACCCTGATCTTTCAACTCACTCCACCATCACACCTTTAATCCCTGACATGCTCAGAAGGAAGTGGGAGGATCTGGGGCAGTGATGGGTCCACAAGGCAGCAGTGGGGCATCCTAGCCCGGGCCTTATGCCTCTAGCATTTCTCATAGACTTCTCTGTCATCAGTTTCCCAGCTTCTCATATGTTCCTGGTCCACAGAGCTGCAACACACACACACACACACACACACACACACACACACACACACACACACACTAAACCAATGAATAAATGAAGAGTCCTAGAAGCACAGGCTTGTGGTCTTTATCATCTATGACCAATTTTCTGTGATGCTCTGAGTGTGTGTCCTATAGAGATGGTGCCTATTCAGGAATCTGAAAAAAGAGACAAGTTCTGAGAGTCCAGCAGAAAGCAGAGTTAAAGTCCAGAGAGAGACAGCGCCCTATCTGGCTTTGATGAGGCATCTCACAGTGTGACTTTCTGTCCTAAAGTTCCATTACATACTGCCATTTGACAAGTTGGTGTAGCCACCAGGAGACAGGTGAAAGAGGCAATAACTAGCCTACAGTACAGGCATCTAATTACCAGTAACATACCACTTTACACACCTCAATGAGGACTCAAGTGTGGCTACTCTTTGAGAGCCTTACTTAAAACCTGATCTGGGATACAAAGATATTCATACTTCCGAGGCTGTAAGCTCCCTACAGGACTTAGCCTGCATATTCCCAGCCTCTCACCCTGCCCAGACTGTCCACAAGGTTGCAACTGTAGCTCCAGGCATTGAGCAAGCCATTGGTACATGCTGGCTGGTGGGAGACAAGGAGAGGCCTCTTTCTGTCTCTTCCCCTCACCAGAGTACAGCAACCACCTTGTCTAGGCCAGCATCCATTCCACAGACTCACATGCCCCTGAGTGTGCAGGTAGCAGAGACTACATCGGCCTTGCTAGTCGCTCACACAACCACGCTCTCCCACAAAGCCTGATCAGTAAAAGAGGTTGTGTGAAGTGGAAACCTAAGGGTTCTTTGGAAACTCAGTTGTGTTGGATGGTGCTTTGCTGCAACAAACATGTGAAGGAGTGTTTTCCTGAAGTGGACACAGGTGAATGGCTAAGACAGACTCGTGAAGGAATGTTTGACTGAAGCAGACACAAGTGAAGGGATGTTCTGCTAAAGCAAGCACCTGAAAGGACTCGTGATGAAGGAGTCTTTGCTAACGACATGCATGTATTGGTCCACCTGCATAGTTGAGCTCCATCTGTCAGGACTTTCATGGAAAGAAACAYACCAAAACACTTCCGGGGGTGTGCTGCAGTTTCTTGCCACTTCCACGGACATGGGCTGATTAGCAAAGTGATGTTGGCTGAGAGAGATAAGAAAAGACACATGCAGAGGCAAGACCCGTGGAGGACACGTGATGTTTGGAGGGAGTATAAAAAGGACTCAGCGGACAATGAATGAGGCTGAGCTAGGCTTGCTTACAGGGTTGGCTGTGCAATGCTTGTTGGTCTTGCGTCTTCACTGATCTTTCCTGAGAGAGGCACAGCTGAGAACCGTATCTGGTGTTCCTGTTGGCCCTGGTCCCTTTGGATGACTCAAGGCCAGGCTAAGACCTGGCTGTCTCTACTAGGTAGTGCTACGACTGCTGATTCATGTTTGCTCTTTTGACTCTGCTGAACTTGACTGCTAGTATATCTGTGAAGTGTTTGCTGCTGCTGACCTGTGAACAGAACTGCTGGTTTCCTGACAACACAGATGGGAGTTGCTTCAAAGAACCATTTCTAAATAGGTCCACTTCCCCCTATATCCTTCCTTTTCCACTGCCTCTGGTGGGTGGTGGGCTAGAAGGGAGGTTAAAGCGTTTAAGAATCATCATTAAAAGAAGGCTTTGAAAAAATTAAAGCTACAGTAGTGTGTAGATCCTACCTCAAGTTCTCAATGATGACCAAAGTAGGCCAGTGCTAGCCATTTACGGCCCCTGGAGCACCGTCTAGGGATGCAGATTCAAGTGGCAGAGGCGCAGCCTGAATCAGGATGCTCTGAGAGTACCACGGGCATGGTGATATAACCACTGCTATGGGCATGGCAAGAACATCACAGGGCATTCAAGCAAGGTGGGAGCCACGGCAGCCTTGATCCTTTAAGGATGATGCTTCAAGCTTTCTACAGAGTGTTGTCTGACCCAGCATTTTATACTTGGGCCATTTTAAAATCCCTTTGTTATAGGTTTTCAGGGCACCATTTGTGTATTGCACAGTAGATAGAGGCTTACAGAAAAGAAGGAAACTTCCCACAAACAAGGTAGATAGTCTATGCTTTTTATCTTTGATTCGTAAACATGGCGATATGGATGTTGACAAGCAAGGTAACCGTGAGGGTGAGCGGGTGGGCTGGTGACAATCGTGGAATGAAAATTTCAGCCCTGTGTCGAAGAGAGAATAACAAAGTGGGGCATCCTTCTGTGCGGTACCTAGAAGTGTTGTGGATGGCCCTGGGGAGGCCTGCATTCACCCTGGAGACTCCTAACAAGTCAACACAAAGGGGCCACCAAACAGAGACTGGGAGAAAGACCCCCAAAACCCACATCTCCTGCACCAGCATCTGTCCTGCCTCCATGGGAGTGCCCAGTCAGTGGACCTGCAGTGATTACATCCATGGTAGACCAGACCTGGCAGCAAAGCATGAGAGGCTGATAACAAGAACACAGGCTGAGTGCACATCCAGTGCAAAGCCAAAGAAATTGAGAGAAACTCTAATACACTTGAAAGCCCTCATCATCCACAGTGGACCTGGGTTCCCAGACAGGAGTCTTCTGCTCTGGTAAGAGAAACTGACCTTTAACCTGGGGAGGGGGGGACATAGAAAAAGTAAACACCTCCTAATGTGGGTGCGGTCGCCACAGAAATGGTGAGTTCAGCCCCTGTGTTYGGAGCCCAGCGTGTACAAGCATTGTTTTAAATGTGAAGAAAAGCAGCGGACATTTGGAAGAGTCGCTAGCACAGAGGTAAGAGACAAAAAGAAACTGAATAAAGATAAAGCATTCTGGCAGCAAGAGACAAAATGCAGAGACTGCTGATCTCCTGCAGAGGAAAAATAGCACGGGACATTATGGCACTGAGGGAAAGACCTCAGAAATCAAAACTAAGACCATCACAATACAGACTGCATGGGGAGGGATGGGGTATGGGCAAAGGACACACAGGACATGAGAGTGGAAACTGGTGGGAGATTGTGGGGAGCTAAGGATAGCAGGAAGTAGGGGAGAGAGTGCAGCCAAACCTACTAAAATATACTTTGTTTAAAAACAAACAAACAAACAAAAAACCAAAACCAAAACCAAAAACAAAATAACTCCTGCCTTTGATAGTTTTATGTCAACTTGATACAAGGATAGGTTCTGAAGGAATCTCAACTGAGACATTGTCTCCATAAGACTGGGCTGTAGGGAAGCCTGCATTCTTAATTAGTGATTGATGTGAGTGGGCCCAGCCCATTATGGGTGGTGCCCTCGGCTAGCCGTCCTAGGTGCTAGAAGGAAGCAGGTTAAGCAAGCCAGTCCATGGTGTTCCGCCACGGCTTCTGCTTCTGTTCCTGTCTCCAGGTTCGTGCCCTGAGTTCCTTCCCTGACTGCCCTGAAGTATGGACTGTGATCAGACATGAGAGCAGAAATTAACCCTCTTCTCCTTAAGGTGTCTATAGCCATAGTGTTTATCACAGCAACTGAAACCCTGAGACAGTCAAGAGCAAGTCAGAGTGAAGCAAAAAGACAGGTCCTCTCCCATAATAACCCTCCCGTGGAAGCTCCGCCCTCCTGGCCTCTGTGTGAGCACTCAGTGGTCGAAGAGCAGCTGGCCTGCCCATCTCACTCACTGGCACTGTGTCCTGGGTGTGGTCACTATAGCATTCTCAGTTTCCAAATGTATTAAAGTCTCTCAATTTCTTTGGCTTTGCACTGGCTATTCCCTCGGGCTGCAAATGTGTTTTCATTCCCTTCCACTGAGTGACTGTCCCTCACAGTACAAGGTAGATGCTACCCTCTCTAGAAAGATTTCCATTGCATTTGCCCCCATGATTCTCCCCYTCCTGGGTCCTCTTATGGCCATACAGGTCACGCTTGTCCCTTAGGTCACTCCTCTGTGTTCTGAGGCTTGCTTTTCTCAACCTTGAGTGTCTTGCTTGCAGAGGCTTTCCCTGCCTTCTTCCTGTGGGGTCCAGTGTGCTAGGCTCCCAGAAAAAAATGAGAAGAATCGTGTGTTTATGGGAGGCAAGGGTTATGGGTACAAGGAACCTGCCATGGTCCAAAGGCATTCCAGTGGTCAAGGGGCTATAGGAGGAAGAAATGTCAGGAGCACTGGTTCAGCTGGAAAGTGGCAGAACTTGGGAGACAGTTTGCAAGAGGAAGAGCAGTGCAAGGGGCGTGGTGGCCAGAGAGTGAAGGCACAGTCGTCAGGGGCTTGTGACTCACATCCAGAGTCGCCTCCCTTCTAACTCCCACTCAAAACCATGTCCTCAAAGGGCAGCTCTCCTAATCACTTGCCCCGCGGCCCCTCAGAGATAGGATAGCTAAGTTCAGACAGGCTTCAAAGGCTTTCTTTACAATTCCATTTGACACGACTTCAAGAACTGTTAMATTTATTTTTGCTTCTTTTGCTCCCTTGCTGGCAGATAGAGCTGCCACGGCCGCGCTGCCTCTGGAGGGAAAGTACCCCCCCCCCCACTGGAGGCATGGATCACCAGATCAGACGTTCAGGCAGCCAGGAGCCTTAGAGCTAAGTTGCCACCGAGAGTGCCGTTGATTTACAGAGGACTGGAAGTCAGGAGAGGTGGTTCACCCCAGATAGACAGCATGAGGACCTGGTGGCCAGTGAGAATTGGCTATTACCCGTCCCCCCCGCCCCCGCCCTAGCTCATAACATGGGGCAGGTATCAGAGTTTCTTTTTTATTACTGTGAAGGTACAACATAGCCAAGGCGACTTATAAAAGAAAGCGTGTGATTAGGGGCTTGCTTACAGTCTCAGAGGGTGAGCTCCTGATGGTGGGAAGCACGGCGGAGGGGCAGGCATGGCCCGGCAGCAGTAGCCGGAGGAATTACGTGTTTAGACAACAGTGAATCGGAGTGAAAGAACTGACTGGGAATGTCACGGGCTTTTGAAACTCCAAAGCCCACCCCCAGTGACACACCTCCTCCAATAGAGACACACCTCTTAACCTTACCCACATAGTTCCACCCACTGGAGACCAAGCATTCAAATATATGAGCCTACGGAGACCATTCTCATTCAAACCAGTACTGTGGGGTCCTAGTGGATTCTTGGAAGCACTAGAAAATTCAAGGTCAAAAAGGTGCCTTCCCTCCTCCTCAAGGGGGCAGACTATGCATTCGGATCTATGACAATACAAGAGAGATCATGTGTTCTGGGGCGTAAGAAAGGTGAATAATGGCTTAACCAGAATGTGGAATAAAGAGAGTTAGAGGAAGGAGTCCTTAGTGGGAAAGAATAATTCTAGTGCCTGGCAGGAGAGGAGGTGCCTCAAGAAGAGCCCTGCCCTCGGGACCTTGAAGGATGACACAGACAGAGGAGGTGGAAGGAAGCACATAAGCAAGTTCCAGAGGGCTCAGGGACGCCCGGGCAGGAGAGCCCAGATGTCTCATGAGGAGATTTGAGGGCTGAGTGCCATTTCAWAATGGGGTTTAGTCTCTGCTGTGACATTAAGAATACAGAAGCGGGCCAAGGGGTACTTGCCTTCCGAGCATGATCCCCTTGGCACGGTGTGGCATGGGGGGTGGGGGAGATAGTGGTTCTTGGGGCTTGCTGGTCTACTATCCTGACCTGCTTGGTGAGTCCCAAGCCAATGAGAGACGCAGTCTGAAAATCAAAAGATGGACATTGCCTACAGAATGACAGCTAAGTGGTCCTCGGTCATGCGCGTGCACATACACACGTGTACCCACACCCACACGCACACAAAGAGAAGTGTATGATATGTACAAATACATGTCCACATAGAGAGACAGAGACAGACAGACAGACAGACAGACAGACAGAGACAGACGGACAGACAGACACATATAGAATGAGAACACAAAGCTGTTCATCTTGTGGCTATTCCTTATAGCTCTGGTATTTTCCTGGGCTATAGAAGCAGGTTTGGGGGTGGTCCATGTGAGAATCTTTTCACTGAAGAAAGGTGTGA
>BDUI01042650.1:0-10302 GCA_002335545.1 Apodemus speciosus | reverse complement strand
AGTTCTTTTAGACTTGAATATGAAAGTTCTGGGTCAGAGTTTTTGACTGTGGGATGGCAACACTATGTCTCTACTTGATGCCCTGTTTTTCTACTGTAGGTGGACTTTACAAGCTCCCTCTCACCACTCTTGGACCTTTCATCTAAGTCCCCTCACTTTGAGTCTGGAGAGTCTCTCATCTTCCAGGTCTCCCTATTCTAGAAGGTCTCCCCACTTTCCATCTCCTGAGATGGCATATTTCCGTTCATTTCTGCTAGCCCTCATGGCTTCTYTCCTGCTCCTTCCCTACCCCTCAATACCTATTCGTGTTCTTCTTTTCCTTCTGCCTCCCCTCTCCCACCTGGGTTTCTCRCTACTTCTGCCTCCCATGATTGCATTCTTCTCCCTCCAAAGGGCATTGAAGCAAATTCATTTGGGGCCTTCAGCTTTTTAACCTTCTTGACTTCTATGGATTATATCCTAGGTATTCTGTACAGTTTTAGCTAATATCCATTTATGAGTGAGTACATACCATGTATGACCTTTTGAGTCTGAGTTACCTCACTCAAGATGATATATTCTAGTCCCATCCATTTGCCTGCAAAACTCATGATTTCCTTGTTTTTAATAACTGAAAATTAGTCCTTTATGTAAATGATCAACATTTTCTCTATCCATTCTTACATTGTAGAATATCTGGGTTATTTCCAGCTTCTTACTATCACAGATAATGCCTCTATACAAATAGTGGAGCATGTGCCCCAGTATTCTGGTGGGGCATTTTTTGGGTATATGCTGAAGAGTGTCATAGCTAGGCCTTCAGCTAAGTCTATTTTCAATTTTCAGAGAAACCTCCAGATTGATTTCCAGAGTGATCATATCAGTTTGCAATCCCATCAGCAATAGAGGATTGTTCCTCTTTCTGCACATTCTTAACAACATGTGATGTCACCTGAGTTTTTTATCTTAGCCATTCTGATTGGTGTAAGGTGGAAACATTTCTTTAAGCGCTTCTTAGCAATTCCTATGTTGTGAGTTCTCTGGTTATTTCTATACCCCATTTTTTTTTTTTTGATTGGGTCGTTTGGATGTTTTGGATGTTAGCTTCTTGTGTTCTTTATATATTTTGGATATTAGCACTCTATAGGATATGGGTTAAGTTCCTTATTTGTCCTATTGACTCTGTCCTTAGCTTTAGGGAGGCTTTTCAGTTTCATAAGGTGCCATTTATCAATTTTTTATCTTGCAGGACAGTGGTGGCACATGACTTTAATCCCAGCACTTGGGAGACAGAGGCAGGAGGATTTCTGAATTCAAGGCAAGCCTGGTCTACAGAGTGAGTTCCATGACAGCCAGAGCTATAACAGGGAAACCATGCCTTAAAAAACAAAACAAAAAAATGATCTTAAGACCTGAGCTATTGGAGTTCTGTGTAGGAAATTTTCCTCCATGCCAATGAATTCAAGGCTCTTTCCTACTTTATCTTCTATTAGATTCAGTGTATCTGGTTTTATGTTGAGGTCCTTGATCCACTTGGACTTGAGCTTTGACAAATATGGATTCATTTTTGTTTTCTACATACTGATTGCCAGTTAGATCAGAACTACTTTTTGAAGATGCTTTCTTTTTCCCATTGTATATTTTTGGCTTCTTTGTCAAAAATCAAGTGTCCATAAGTATATAGTTTTATTTCTGGGTCTTTAGTTCTCTTCCATTGATCAATTTGTCTGTCCCTATACCAATACCATGCAGTTTTCATCACTATTGTCCTGTAGCTTGAGGTCAGTCTAAATATGTAGATGTGACTGTCCTTGAACTCATATATTGCCCAAACATTATTTGTTCATTTTCAGACTTCAAAGCTTCTTTGACTACTTGCTCATAGTAGGTCTCCATAAATTGTTGTCTCTCACTATAGTCCTAAACTTGACCCTGACAGATCCATCTGTGAGTCTCTAGAGCCTTTGCATAGACTTCATACAGAATTTGTCCACAGTWCTTAGGGCGACTCATTTCAAGGAAACTCTCTCCTGCTCTGAGTCTTTGTACACTGAACACAAAATTTAATTTTTTTGGTACTTCTTTCCCTTAAAATGTAAATAAAACAGAGAGCACAGGCTATATTAAACAAATAGTAAGAAGTTACACTGATTTTAATGGAGGATTTTAGAGTCTCATTATGGAGAATATAACTAGTTATTTTTACAGGTGAAAACAGTGACTGTTCAAGTATTTCAAATTGTTATCTCTCTATCTATCTATCTCTCTATCTATCTATCTATCTATCTATCTATCTATCTATCTAGTCCTATCAATCTATCACTATCTCTCATATATATATAATCTATTTATCTATATATCTATTTAATCTATCATCGTACTATCTGCTGTCATCTATCTATTTTATCTGTCTGTCTAGTTTTTATAAGTACATTCGAAAATCTACTTCTTATCATTTTTATCACCCCCTATTAATCTACCTATCTCTATTTTATTAGACAACACTCTTTTACTCCTTAAACTATGAATTTTATATAAAAGCACAATCTTATATGTGCTTCAAATTATTGAGCAGTTCTTTTCTGTAGTTCTGGCAGCCAGATTATTGTAGTTACTGGTCCTTTCACAGTTCAGAGTCTTCACAAATAACGTGGACCTTGCTAACAAATACTATGGAATGGAAACAAAAAAAGTACACATTCTATTTCAATCATGAGCAATTAACAACAACAAAAAAGAAATACAGTAGAATGTTATTCATGTTATCCTTGTTCAGGTAAGCAGATTATTAAGGTATGAGAATAGCTTTCCTCTTGTTTCTAAACAATGTGATCTCACAGCAGTTTTTTTCTGGCTCTTAAAATAATTTTACTCCTTCAGTCCCTGCTCCACACTTTGTCTTTGTATCTCTTCCCATGAGTATTTTGTTCCACTTCCTAAGGACCAAAACACCCACACTTTGGTCTTCCTTCTTGAGCTTCATGTGGTCTGTGATTTATATCTTGGCTATTCTGAGCTTCTGGGCTAATATTCATTTATCAGTGAGCTCATACTATGTGTGTTCTTTTGAGCTTGGGTTACCTCACTCAGGATGATACTTTTAGCTCTATCCATTTGCCTAAGAATYTTATTAATGTGTTGTTTTTAATAGCTAAGTAGTAGTCCATTGTGTAAATGTGCCACATTTTTGTATCCATTCCTCTGTTGAGGGATGTCTGGGTTATTTCCAGCTGCTGGCTATTATAAATAAGGCTGCTATGAACATAGTGGACATGTATACATATTACCTGTTTGAGCATCTTCTGGGTATATGCCCAGGAATGGTATAGCTGGGTCCTCAGATAGTGCTTTGTTCAATTTTCTGAGGAACTGCCAAACTCATATCCAGAGTAGTTTTACCAGCTTGCAATACCACCAGCAGTGGAGGAGTGGTCCTCTTTCTCCACATCCTCTCCAGCATTTTGATCTTTGCCAGTCTGACTGGTGTGAGGTGGAATCTCAGGGTTGTTTTGTTTTGCATTCCCCTCATGATTAAGGCTGTTGAACATTTCTTTAAGTGTTTCTCACCATCTTGTTTCCTCAGTTGAGAATTCTTTGTTTAGCTCTGTACCCCATTTTTAATAGGGTTATTTGATTGTCTGGAGTATAACTTCTTGAGTTCTTTGTATATATTAGATATTAGACCTCTATAAGATGTAAGGTTGGTAAATATCTTTTCCTAATCTGTTGGTTGCTGTTTTGTCCTATTGACAGTGTTCTTTGTCTTACAGAAGATTTGCAATTTTATGAGGYTCCATTTGTCAATTCTTGGTACCAGAGCATAAGCTATTGGTGTTCTGTTCAGGAAATTTTCTCCTGTGCCCACGTGCTCGAGGCTCTTCCCCACTTTCTTTTTTATTAGTTTCAGTGTATCTGTTTTTATGTGAAGTTCCCTGATCCACTTGGACTGGAGCTTTGTACAAGGAGATAAGAATGGATAAATTTGCATTTTTCTACATGCTGACTGCCAGTTGAAAAAGCACCATTTGTTGAAAATGCTGTCTTTTCCCACTGGATGGTTTTAGCTCCTTTGTCAAAGGTCAAGTGGCCATGGGTGTATGGGTTCATTTCTGGGTCTTCAATTCTATTTCATTGATATGTATATCACAGTACCAATACCATGCAGTTTTTATCATAATTGCTCTGTAGTATAGCTTGAGGTCAAGGATGRTGATTTCCCCCAGAAGATCTTTTATTGTTGAGAATAGTTTTCACTCTCCTGGGTTTGTTGTTATTCCAKATGAATTTGCAAATTGCTCCTTCCAACTCTATGAAGCATTGAGTTGGAATTTTGATGGGGATTGCTTTAAATCTGCAGATTGCTTTCAGCAAGATGACCATTTGTACTGTATTAATCCTGCCAATCCATGAGCATGGGAAATCATTCCATCTTCTTAGATTACTTCTATTTCTTTCTTCAGAGACTTGGAGATTTTGTCATGCAGATCTTTCACTTGCTTAGAGTTGCACCAAGATATTTTATATTGTTTGTGTCTGTTGTAAAGGGAATTTTCCTCTAATTTCTTTCTCTGCCTGTTTATCCTTTGAGTAAAGGAAGGCCACTGATTTGTTTGAGTTAATTTTATATCCAGCCACTTTGCTGAACTTGTTCAGTCCTAGAAGTTCTCTGGTAGAATTTTTGGGGTCACTTAAGTATACTATGATATCATCTTCAAATAGTGATATTTTGACTTCTTTCTTTCAAATTTGTATCACTTTGACCTCCTTTTGCTGTATAATTGTTCTGGCTAGGACTTGAGTATTATATTTAATAGATAAGAAGAGAAAGGGCAGCCTTGTCTATCCATGAATTTAGTGGAATTGCTTCAAGTTTCTCTCCATTTAGTTTGATGTTGGCTACTGGTTTGCTGTATATTGCTTTTAGTATGTTTAGGTATGTGCCTTGAATTCCTGATCTTTCCAAGACTTTTATCTTGAAGTGTTGTTGAATTTTGTCAAATGCTTTCTCAGCATCAAATGAGATGATCATGTGGTTTCTTTCTTTGGGTTTGGTTATGTAGTGGATTACATTGATGAATTTCCATATATTGAAACATCCCTCCATCCCTGGGATGAAGCCTGCTAGATTATGATGGATGATTGTTTTGATGTATTCTTAGATTCAGTTTTTAATTTTTTTCTTGAATATTTTCACATTGAAATTCATAAGGGGAATTGGTCTGAATTTCTCTTTGTTGGGTCTTTGTGTGGTTTAGGTTTCTTAGTAATTGTGGCTTCATAGAGAGAATTGGGTAGTGTTCCTTCTGTTTCAATTTTGTTGAATAGTTTTAAGAGTGTTGGTATTATGTCTGCCTTGAGGGTCTGATAGAACTCTGTACTAAAGTCATCTGGTCCTGGGATTTTTTTTTTTTTTTTTTTTTTTTTTTTTTTTTTTTGGTTTGGAGACTATTAATGACTGCTTCTATTCTTTAGGGTTTATGGGACTGTTTAGATGGTTTATCTGATCCTGATTTAACTTTGGTACCTGGTATCTATTTAGAAAACTGTCCATTTCATGCAGATTTTTCAGTTTTGTTAAATATAGGCTTTTACAGTAGGATCTGATGATTTTTTGATTTCCTCAGTTTCTGTTGTTATGTCTCCCTTTTCATTTCTGACTTTGTTAATTTGGATACTGTCTCTGTGCCATCTAGTTAGTCTGGCTAAGGGTTTTTCTATCTTATTGATTGTCTCAAGAATCAGCTCCTGTTTTTGTTGATTCTTTGTATAGTTCTTTCTGTTTCTACTTGGTTGATGTCAATCATTTGATTTTTTTCCTACTGTGTACTCCTCTTGGGTGTATTTGCTTCTTTTTTTTTTTTTGTTCTTGAGTTTTCAGATGTGCTGCAGAGCTGCTAGTGTATGCTCTCTCCAGTTTCTTTTGGAGACACTCAAAGCTATGAGTTTTCCTCTAAGCAATGCTATCAAACTTTATCCTGTAAGTTTGGATATGTTGTGGCTTCACTTTCATTGAACTCTTAAAAAGTCATTAATTTCTTTCTGTTTCTTCCTTTACCATGTTATCATTGAGTAGAGTGTTGGTCAGTTTTCACATATATTTGGGCTTCCTATTGTTTTTGTTGGTAATGAAGTCCAGCCTTAGTCCATGGTGATCTGATAGGATGCATGGGATTATTTTAATCTTCTTGTATCTGTTGAGGCCTGTTTTGTTGCTGATAATATGGTCAATTTTGGAGAAGGTACGATGAGGTGCTGACAACAAGTTATATTCTTCTTTTTTTYAGGATAAAATATTCTGAAGTGTATACCTAAAATATATCCAAAGTGGTTGAAGRATTATGTGTTTCATTGTGTCTTATCCTCTTATTTATAAAAACAGAACTACCTCTAAGTATATATAAATGACACATACTCATATATTTGCTTCTGTGGATTAGTGATCTCTTCTCTAGGAGTAGCATTCCCTTCATTTTCTACTTTTAACAGTTAGATACAGTGAATGGATTGATCACTTTTCTGAATTCTTTTGCTTGAATTTAAAGCACTATAAAAGCAATATTTTCTTGTGCTAACCACAATAAATAGTTGTCTTTTTTATTTGTGTAGGCTGAGGATTGCATAATAAGATTTTAGGATGATATAATTAAAATCGAAATTAAGTAACAGTGGTGGAAATAAACTATGAATTATAAAAAAGAATCACTTTTTTATTTTTTGTGGGCAGAAAATATAATTCTACAAATGAATTATATATATGAAGTAATTTTAAATGAGAGAACCGAGAAAGCTGATTTTTCAGAAGTATAATTCCATTTGCAGGAAACTGGTTATTAAAAATTTGAGAAAAATCGTTTAGTCATACAAAGAAAAATAGTCTCATCATTTACTTTGAATCGAGTAACAGTATAGAATTATTTATTTACCTAATATTTTATACATGTTCTTAATTATTACCTGTAACTCCCATTAATATTTGGGAAACACCTGAAATTTGAAAGTTTTTTTTTTTTTTTACTGAGTCTTTAGAAATATCTATAACTTAAAAAAATTTTGTCACACTTGGCTGATCTTATTTGATAAGAAAAATAAAGTTTTTAGATAATAAATATGTTTGTATTCTGCTTTTTGATGAAAGCACAAATATCTGGGAAGTACTAGATACAACAATTATTAAACTTTTTTGACACAAAAGGAATCCTGTACTTTGTCTTAAGAATTTTGACAGATTTTTCTTGATTCTGCTTATCTAAGATAGAGAAAATAGTTTGCATATATTACAGTTAATATAATTTAAGATAAAAGTATTTTTTATAACATGTCTGAGCTCAAAACTTATTAGAAAACAGAACGRGTCACAGTTTTGAATGTTTTGATTTTTACATTGGGATGCCATTAGGTTTTAAATTTTACTAGCTGGCATGTAAACTTGAATAATTCAAACTATACAGAGTCTTGATAAGGCAAAATTATTCAAAACAGTGGAAAAGAAGAAACCTTTATTTGCATTTGAGCAAATGAGAATTCAGCTTTAAATTCAATATCAACAACAGAAAGTTGCAGCTTACAGAAAGGTTATGCATTGGTGATATTTACAGTATATAAAGCTGGCATTGAGTTAATGTTTAGTTAATATTGTCTTAGTTAATGTTGCATTCCTCCATTACATTGCCAACAGAGTACAAATCCGCACAGAAACCATTTACTGGTAACATTTTTGCTAGGAGATTATAAATCTCACTAAGTTATGTCTACCTTGTGACTCAACATATAATCATCCTACTTCCATCTACATTGCAGACTACAGTTTAGGAAATTATGCCAATGTCTCCATGTAATCTGTAATCCATCAGGCATAACCTTTACAGAAATTATAGACCACATYATGATTTTTTTATTCTCCTCTCGTGTATTACTTCCTTACACCATTTCTCCTCTCCCACTTACTCCAGTGTCCTCCCTCAACCTCCCATTTTCCCCAAATCCTCATTAACTCTATCTGCCCTCAGAAAAGAGCAGCTCTTCCAGGAACATCAACCCAGTATAGCATAACAACTTACAATAAGACCAGGCACATAACATCACATCAAGGCTGGGCAAGGCAACCCAATGGGRAAAAAAGTGCGTCACAAGTAGGAAAAAGAGTCAGAGATAGTACCTGTTCCTATGAATTCTTACTAGTTTGACTGTATTCTGAATTGCCTTGCTTTGAGAAAGTTAATATTCTATTATTTAAGTCTACTTCATCCAGGTTAATATAATGAGTGAAATGGAATGTTCTTACTGCCTATGTGGAAAACAATTTTATAATACCYATTATGATACTAACCTTATTGGTTCATGATAGTCAAATTCTTTATTCTCATACTTTTTCACCWAAAGAGGTAATATAAGGGTCCTCCCTGGTAATAAGTTTGGGGAATTTGTATTTTTCTTCATCTTTTTGTTATTTTTGTGTGTGATACATATGTTCAAGTATATGCCTGTGCTTGTACCAGATACAGACATTGGTTCTTCACACTGATTTTTGATAGGATTTCTTCTCTAAAATTCAAAATCACTGGCTTCCTAAGATGGCAGGCTGAAAAAACAAACAAACAAACAAACAAACAAACAAACAAAAACCAGGAGCTGTCTGTCTCTATGTGCCAGAGCAGGGATGTCTTGATGAACTATTGTACCTGCCGTTAAMAAAGTTGTGGAAGATACAAACTCAATCCCCTCTTCTGGAAGAGCAAGCATGTGGCCACTGGTCCATYCAGCAATTCTGACTTTGGTGCTTTTTAATCTTTTCATAGTAAACATTTATAAAACAATAAAGGTAAGTGAAAATGGGGAAAATATTACATGGAAGAGCTAAAGGAAGGGTAATGTAAACCTGTCAAATATAAATTCATTGCATCCTGATGTTTCAAACTGTTAACTTATTCCAAGTCTAAATACCTTAGTAAGATGAGACACCCTAGCAAATGTCTCCTGCTCTCAGGACTATGGTTCACAGAAGTTCTTACGAATTGTAATTTCTCTCTTCTTGCTGTTTGGCAGATGGTCTCTTGTGAAATCCTCTCAGGTCAGAGCTCTGATTTTCCCAAATGGAATGGCCTACTTTTGTTATSAGGATACTTTCCATTTGAAGCTGTTTATTGTTCTAATTTAGAAAAGAAGCTGGGACATCATGTTTGTTTTCTCAGTGGCTAGCAAGACTCTCACTGAAAATGGAAATTTTCATGAGAGTTCATAGGCCAATATCAGGATCATCAAGACATGGCATGCCTCCTGATYGAGGCTGGAGAGATGGCTCAGCATTTAAGCAGMTCAGGCTTCTTTTCCAGAGGACTCATTAATTCCTAGCACCCAGATTCTGGCTTACAACTGTCTCTAACACTAGTTCCAGGATATCTGAAGACTTTTCTGACCTATGTGCATGTAGCTAGCACATAGTGCACAGATATCTGTACAGGCAAAACACTGCGTTCCACAAATATAAAAGAATGAACTAAGATTGGAATGTCTTGAAAATGAAGTCACATTTGTTTAGCCTCTAATATCTTATACTACCTACCATTTTTCCCAAAACTATTTGAATATGATTGATTTCTGCATCTTTAATTTTGGACAAGTTCATTAACTAAAAGTATTAAATTGTCAATTGTAGGTATGTGTACCAGATGTTGTGGGCAGAAATCTCTGGCCCAGCAGAAGCTTCCAAGCAAAGGGGAGAGGAAATGCTATTGCTCTGGAGCAGAGGAGATTCCAGCTTCAAAAGCATTGGGAGAGTGCTCTCTTCTCCAGGAAGTGTTATAACCCTTAGAGGACAGATGCTCTCAGGCAATGAAGTAATTCACACACACCTTTATTCCTTCTGACTAGATTTTATATACATTTTTGTTGTGGGTTGTGGTCTGAGAGCAGATTCTTTCTATTGACTTGGTCTAAGATGTTAGGGGTGCCTCATCTGAATGTGGAGGGGCTTTGGGGCACTGGCCCTATGTGGCTGATGGACATGATTCTCTTCAGGGAAAACTGTGGTCCSCTGACAGGAGCCTAGTCAGAAGCAGGTGAAACTCCCACCATCCTTCCAGAGGTTCTGGAAAAGCTTCCAACCCACTGAACCTTACCAAGTTTCTTGTCACAGTCCACTGCCCCACATTAAATGTTCATGAAGGTTTGTGGATAGCAGTATTGTACATTTTGAAAAAATGAATATAAAAATAAAAAAAAAATTCCAACTCAAGAAATCCATCATATATGGTAGATATTTCAGAATCATGATATCAATTATACTTCATCTCCATAATGTATATTTTCCTCCTCAGGATTTATGAT
>BDUI01042566.1:10252-26162 GCA_002335545.1 Apodemus speciosus | reverse complement strand
CCAAAAAATAAAAAATAAAATAAATGAAAAATAAAAAACAAATGAAGCACCAGATGACACACTGTGGCTTGTCTTCCCCAGGTTTCCCCTCCACCTGCTCTCACTGTTCATCAGTCTTGTTTTCCTGTTGGTGAATCTGACCTGCGCTGTGCTGGTGAAGACAGGGGATTGGGACAGGAAGGTTATTGTCTCTGTGAGAGTGGCCATCAATGACACACTCTTTGTGCTATGTGCCATCTCTCTCTCCGTCTGCCTCTACAAGATCTCCAGGATGTCCCTGGCCAACATCTACTTAGAGTCAAAGGTAAAGGTGGGAGAGTGATCAGGGTTCCTATTCTGAAAATGGTTCCCAGCTTGCACACAGGACAGCAGGTCTTGCTCACTCTGGGTCACTGAACTTTGTGAATGTTGTTTCCAGGTTCAGCATAGTATAGGGTGTGTAGAATCTCTGGGAAAACTTAGTCTGGTTTAGAACTACAGCTGTTTAACTGTTAACTTATTCTTGTGGTGTTGGACATCAAGCCCAGGGCCCATGTGTGTGAGGCAGGCATCTACCACAGTGTTACAGTCCTGTGCATTTTAAAAAAGATTTGGAGACAAGTAAGTTTGTAAGTTGCCTGGGCTGGCTTTGAACACCTAGGCTGGACTTGGCAATCCTCTTGCTTCAGCCACACCATTATAGCTAGGATTATAGATTTAACACCTGCAGGTGTGACTTGAATATTTTTAGTGCATAACTAATGTCAGTCTCCCATTTCGATGGGGTAGGTAGTATTAAATCCCCATTTAATGGACAAAGAAATCAAGGCTCAGGGAGATCAAGAAGCCTGCCCCAGGTCAGTGCTCATAAATACAAAACTGAAGTGCATGTGGGCTGTCATGGGCCAGGGCTCAACACTAGTAACACTAACATTTGTTGTACCTCCACGATGACTCAGATTCAGGCTGTGCCCTCACCAGCCTCTCCCTGGCTATGAGAATGTATGTTCCCAGCACTTGCTGAGAGATGGAGTCAGACTTAGAGGAGGAGGCAGCTCGTGTCTCTTAACCACCACTGTGTCTCACAACCTGACCCTCCATGCTGTCTTATCCCCAGGATTATGAGGTGGGCAAATATACAGGTGCCCTGTGGTACCAAATGTTTCAGCCTGTTCCCTGAATCTCCTTTTCTGACAGGCTTCCAACCTAAGCCCTGGGCAGCTTAGGTGGGTAAGAATGGGGTAGGTGGATATGTAGCGAGCAGTGTGRGCCCTGATGAGTCAGGGGGACTGACCCCCACCTCCATCCTTCCCCTCATTTCCCTTGCCCGACCTTGCCAGTTGTGAAGACATTGATTTTTCCAGTGTCTACACTTCTGATGGCAGAGTCTGTGTACCCTGTGACAGATCTGCTGTAGGTTTCCTCTGGGACGCTTCTGGCCTTATTATGCCTTTGGCCTGAGAATTGCAGGGCAGCTGGACTCACATCAAGTTGTATCTTTAGAAGTAATCAGTAGATGAAAATTTCTGCTTCAAACCCTCACAGGGCACCCTGTGATTCAGCTGGACTCGTGATAATCCTACACATTAGCTGGGCCAGTTCTTTCATGATGAATATTGATGAATTTTACCCTTGAGTTTTACCATAAAGTTCATTACCTTATCTCTCATACATGAGATGTGCAAAAAWTTTGGGGAAACTGTAGTTCTTTTTAAAAGAAAGGATTACGTCATAGATTGTCAGGTGTACTTAGCTGACCCCTGTGACAAAATGAATGATCTTTGATTTAGTTAATGACTCCTCTATGCAGGGTACGTCAGGGTACGTCTGCCTTTCTTTGCTCCCGCTAACTAGATGGGGGTCTGTTAGCTGACTGCAGGAACTGGCCAACTTTATAAAGAGGGATAAGTCACAGATACCACACCCCAGGGGCCAAGCAGGACTTCTATGCTCCCAGTCTCAAAGGTTCTTCTACACTTGACTAAGGCTATCTACCTCCTGACTGGGGCTGACCTGGTATTCTAATCAGCCAGGATCTTGTTACTGAGTAGTGGAGCTTAAAGAGATCTGATGAACATTTTGATATTTTGATTCTTAAAGATCGCTGTGGGCTGGGGTGATACCTCAATCAAGTGCAGACCTAAGAACCTGGGTCCGATTCCCCCAGAAACTATATTAAGAGCTTAGTGCAACAGTATGTGCTCAGCAGGAGACAGGATCAGCAAGCTCCAGATACAGGGAGACAGACACATCAGACAGACACACACACACAGGGAGGGTGTTAGCTAGTGTGCCTGAGGTAGGTACAGCAGCAATGGTCAGTTCCTGTTGGCTTTGTCTTCCAGGGCTCATCAGTGTGTCAGGTAACTGCCATTGGTGTCACCGTCATCTTGCTCTACACCTCTCGGGCCTGCTACAACCTGTTCATCTTGTCATTTTCTCAGATGAAGAACGTCCATTCCTTTGNGCCCTGATGAGTCAGGGGGACTGACCCCCACCTCCATCCTTCCCCTCATTTCCCTTGCCCGACCTTGCCAGTTGTGAAGACATTGATTTTTCCAGTGTCTACACTTCTGATGGCAGAGTCTGTGTACCCTGTGACAGATCTGCTGTAGGTTTCCTCTGGGACGCTTCTGGCCTTATTATGCCTTTGGCCTGAGAATTGCAGGGCAGCTGGACTCACATCAAGTTGTATCTTTAGAAGTAATCAGTAGATGAAAATTTCTGCTTCAAACCCTCACAGGGCACCCTGTGATTCAGCTGGACTCGTGATAATCCTACACATTAGCTGGGCCAGTTCTTTCATGATGAATATTGATGAATTTTACCCTTGAGTTTTACCATAAAGTTCATTACCTTATCTCTCATACATGAGATGTGCAAAAAWTTTGGGGAAACTGTAGTTCTTTTTAAAAGAAAGGATTACGTCATAGATTGTCAGGTGTACTTAGCTGACCCCTGTGACAAAATGAATGATCTTTGATTTAGTTAATGACTCCTCTATGCAGGGTACGTCAGGGTACGTCTGCCTTTCTTTGCTCCCGCTAACTAGATGGGGGTCTGTTAGCTGACTGCAGGAACTGGCCAACTTTATAAAGAGGGATAAGTCACAGATACCACACCCCAGGGGCCAAGCAGGACTTCTATGCTCCCAGTCTCAAAGGTTCTTCTACACTTGACTAAGGCTATCTACCTCCTGACTGGGGCTGACCTGGTATTCTAATCAGCCAGGATCTTGTTACTGAGTAGTGGAGCTTAAAGAGATCTGATGAACATTTTGATATTTTGATTCTTAAAGATCGCTGTGGGCTGGGGTGATACCTCAATCAAGTGCAGACCTAAGAACCTGGGTCCGATTCCCCCAGAAACTATATTAAGAGCTTAGTGCAACAGTATGTGCTCAGCAGGAGACAGGATCAGCAAGCTCCAGATACAGGGAGACAGACACATCAGACAGACACACACACACAGGGAGGGTGTTAGCTAGTGTGCCTGAGGTAGGTACAGCAGCAATGGTCAGTTCCTGTTGGCTTTGTCTTCCAGGGCTCATCAGTGTGTCAGGTAACTGCCATTGGTGTCACCGTCATCTTGCTCTACACCTCTCGGGCCTGCTACAACCTGTTCATCTTGTCATTTTCTCAGATGAAGAACGTCCATTCCTTTGATTATGACTGGTACAATGTATCAGACCAGGTGGGTGGAACATAAGGTGCTGCCCGCACAGGGACCAGATCAGTGGTAAGATGTGACCTCAGTGGGGAGCAGGTTAGCAGGATGCCTGCTGGAAGGGCAAGCCCCGTTTCCGCTGTTGCTCAGTGCTAGGTGCACAAAAATAAACAGGCATTTTCCATCCCTCTGGGAGTTGATTGCCCACTGAGGTATAGACACAGATAACCCAGTGTGGTTGAACATGAACTCTTTGAATGGGCCTCTATTGGATTGTTCTGCAAACACTCCTTAGTGTCATCTGGAAAAACAGCAAATACCCCAAAATGTATAAGTTTAGCTATAAAATCCCACCAGTGGTCACAACAGGAGCTGATCTGTCAAGACAGTGAGCTGAGTCCCAAATGGCTGCATGCACATTACCCCTGGAGAAGCTGAAACTATGGCTGTAACCTAGCAGTGCTGGCCAAGCCTGTCCCACAGGTGCAGCAGGGAGAAAGCTAGGCAAGGATGCTTAGGTCCGAGGTGTTTGAGGAAACGCAGACATGAGATTTCCAGACCTTAAGCAGTGGCTGCTTACAGCACTGATCTTCATGCACAAGGGTTTTCAAGAGCAGGCAGTAGCACTGGTGTGTGTGGGTTCAAACCATCATGGCCACCCACTTCACCTTTTTATCTTCCACACTGAAGTTCCATCAAGCAGCTGACTTGCTTTTAACAAATTACTTCCAATTTTCTTTCAATCAAGAGCTTGAAAGCACTGTGCTCGTGGTGTGGTGTTTTTGAGATGCTCATTTTTAGTGGCTTCAAGTGCCTGTGCCTTCTCAGTGAAAGAGARGCCACACAGGGCTGAGCTGTGCTGATGGGGGAGACATGAGCGTCCCCTCTGGGGACGGACATTGGTCTGTGCTTTCAGCACCATGAGTGAGGTGGCGGCTTGAGGACCAGGCTGCGGCTCAGTGCTCTCTTCCTGGGTCCTTCCCGCCATAGACATCCCGGGCTCTGCCTGTCCTGGACACCCTGCCTATGGTCAGGTCTCACAGGTGGGGAGTCGTGCAGCTAATGTCAGGATGACTCTGGACAGACAGCTGCTGTCCTTTAGGAGTCAGGGCTGGGAGGTAGGCTCTGGGCTCATTCCTAAACCACAAAAGTAAATGAATAGCCAGTCATAAATCACCATCCTAGATGGTTCCCACAGTCCTCCACGCCTGGCCCACCACTGCGGCCAAGTTTCAAAGTGCGAGCTTTCGGAGGAGCATCTCACTGTTTCTGCAAGTGTCTTCTGCTCTCTGTCCTCCACCACGAGGTCTCATGACGTCACTTTCCTCACTCTGGAACAGGCGGATCTGAAAAGCCAGCTGGGTGATGCCGGCTACATAGTGTTTGGCGTGGTACTTTTCGTGTGGGAGCTCTTGCCTACCACCTTGGTGGTTTATTTCTTCCGAGTCAGAAATCCCACGAAGGATCTGGTAAGTATCCCTGGTCTGTTTGCTGGTGTCCCTAATCCTCCTGCACCAGCCCCCTTCAGTGGAGTTTCTTGCATCTCTTGGTGCATAGGTCATCCAGGACTCTTTCAAGGAGGTTTGGTTTTGTTTAGTTAGTTTTATTTTGATTTTTCTGAGACAGGGTTTCTCTGTGTAGCCCTGGCTGCCCTGGAACTCACTTTGTAGACCAGGCCTCGAACTCAGAAATCTGCCTGCATCTGCCTCCCAAGTGCTGGGATTAAAGGCATGCGTCACCATGGCCTGGCAAGAAGAATCTTCTTTTCCCTTAATTCTCTCAAAGAAAATGTTTGGGGATTTAGCTGTACTTTACAAAAGAAATGAAAGTTAAGTACATCTCATGGCCTGGGGACAGTATTCACTGTCYTCCAAACACATACACTGACTGCTCTTTCAGCAGAAAACGGAGTGCTGGAGATATGGCATTTGGTAGTGTATGCCTAATATGTATGAAGTCCTGGGTTTGATCCTTAGTTACACATAAAGCCAGGCATGTAATCCTAGCACTGGAGAGATAGAAGCAAGTGGATCAGAGAGGCTCAGTTGTCCTTGTCTACGTAATGAGATCAAGGCTAGCCTGAGCTACATGATACCTTGTCTGAAAGTACCAGTGAAACACCCGGGAGTGGGGGGGGGGCGGGAGTTCTGGCCAGTTTGAGCAGGGAGGAGGCGCAGAAGGATGCCCGTGGGTGTGGCACACCCCTGGTCCATRCCCAGATGACAGCTTGCTGCTCCTTTTCCCACTCATCTCTGGGTGGTCTCTCCTGAGCCAGGCACCGCAGCAGAGCAGGGGGAGATGGGAATGAAGCCCACCCCGGCTGTCTATGCCTGCTCTGCCAGAATGGGCTCTAACAATGTACACTTGCATYTTTGAGAATTCAGTTTGGGGCAAAAGTATGAAAGGATCAAGGGAGGACGCTGAGCTCAGAAACTCCGGAGCCTGTGTAATTACACAGGTGTGCCTCTGTGTGGACCAGCAGCTCTAGCCTAGGGAACTTGAGACCCGCCCACCACAGGGCATGGCTGACCTTGATCTGAACCTTTACCTTGGACTCCCAGGTGGTGGGATTATAATCATGAATGACCGTGCCTGGCTATTTGGACATATCAGTGAGGATTAAGACAGTATATTCATCATTGGAAGAGCTATGGATTAGCATTAACTATATGTACATAATGGATTTCACTGTGGAGTTTATATAGACATATATTATTTACCCACTCTTTCCTACTGATCTCGTCTCACCAATTAGTCCTCTATTTTCAGGTCCTTTTTAAAAAAAACCTATAGATCCTCAAGGAAAGAGCAGGTCTTCCCTCCCCTGTGGTGTGTTTTGGGAACTGTAGCTCAATTGGTAGAGTGCTACTGAGCATACAGGAAAACTGAGATTCACTCCCCAGAACTTGAGAGGTAGAGGGAAAATAAAAATTTCAATGACATCTTTGGCTTGAGACTAGCCTGGGATGCATGAGGCCCTGTTCCCACTCCCACCCCAAYCTCAAAATACGCAGACCCATCGGAGCACTCAGCTAGTGATAGCACTCTTCCTCAGGCTAGCTAGCAGGCAGGCAGTTGTCCGGATGCATGCTAAGATGATAATGTCTTCTTCTAGACCAATCCTGGGATGGTCCCCAGCCATGGATTCAGTCCCAGATCTTACTTCTTTGACAACCCCCGAAGATATGACAGTGATGATGATCTTGCCTGGAACATTGCCCCCCAGGGACTTCAGGGAAGGTAAGAGTCAGCTCCTGTTGGACAGTGCTGGGCCGCTGGGACAGATGAAGTGGAAGATTACTACTGCACAGAGAGCTGTTCTGCAGGGTTAGGTTCACCACGGGATGTCGCCAAGTGTAAAAGATCTTTAAAAGACTCCCTCCCCCAGCATTTTTCCTACTCAGTATTCCATGGAATGCTTAATAGCTGTGCTGGTTTTAAAAGAAATCAACCTTTACTTATAGGACCTCTCCAAGCCTACCCAGAGAAAGCCAGAGCATTTGCTGCTCGAATCACTCAGTGGAACATGTTCTGGGACATCCAGGCAGACATCTTGGATCCTCTTCTAAAGCCAGAGAATATATGAACAATTATCACTAGAGTGAATATAAGAACAAAAACTTGAAATTTGTCATTCTTAACCAGTTATTTACTAAGATATTCACAAGTGTCATCTCTTTCATTGTTTGCTACAGTCCTGTGAGGTCAGTATAATTAAGTTCTCATGGCTCAAGATCTGTGGGAGTCCCTTTACTGGGGTAAGCAGCGTGGCTGGCCCTGGGGCATACCTCAGTGTCACAGCACATGGGAACTGCCTTTCTTGAAAACTCACTTGCAGACTGGACTGTCCTTTTTGGGGTGGGCACTCACACATGGTAGCATTCGCAATGGTGTGTGTATGCTCAAGACAGTAAACAGGCCGTGCCTGGTGCCTGCAGCTAGATCCAGAGTCTGGATAACAGCTAGGAGGGAGGAAGGGAAGCACCAGTGGCCCTAGGTCCCTCCTCCCCCTCCTCCCCCTCCCCTGGCACCTGGATCTACCCAGGGCTTAGGAAGCTGTGCTTGCTTTTTGCTCTGTGTAACAGTCAAAATCCTTGGAAATGGGGGGAGTGCTCTGAAAGGACCTTGGTTTGGGATACAGAACCGAGACAGAACACATTGCTGTCTCAGTGAGGAGGGAGGAGAGACCCCTGATGTCAAGTACAGACTCTGGAAGCAAGCCAACATACAAAGAGTTCTCAGGGTCAAGAGCTATGCTCCGAGAGTCTGAGCGCCACCTCTTCCTAAGGCTTTTTTTATCCAGCTGCCGGCTGCACTCTTTCATCCTGTAACCCACTGGAGCATCCCTAACCATTACTTGCCAGAAGTACTCACCCTGTACAGAGAGCAAGAAAACCCCTCTTCTATGATAGAGGAAAACAAAAAGTGTTTTTGAGTTCTAATGATCTCTTAGATATTGCTCTTGAGGACTTTTATAGGTGTGTAAACTCAACCCTGAAAACAGCCCAACTAGAAAATGGCTAAAGCCTTTCCTGTCCCACAGACAAGCCACTTGTGACATATCTATTCAGCACACACGATGATCTCCCACCTTAGAGTTCAGACACTTTTTTCTTGCTAAACCTATGTTCTCCACAGTGGCTAGTTTTAGGTTAGGTAGTTCCAAACTTCTAGGCTCTGTGGGGTTCCRGAGACTTGAATTCAGGCTGCATCATTGTGTGTAGCTGTTTGGTAGAAAATGGGCAAGATTAGCCTGAAAGACTCAGGTCATTCACTAAAATCCACATGCCACATCTACGCGACAGTGTCAAGCCACTGAACTGGTTTTGTTTGTTTGTTTAAAGTTTCGCTCCAGACTACTATGATTGGGGACAACAAAACAGCAGCTTCCTGGCACAAGCAGGGACTTTGCATCACGCCTCCACTTTGGATCCAGACAGAGCCAGCCAAGGGTAGCAGCAGCTGACAGAGGCCTCCGGAAGAGCCTCTACTGAAAACTTCAGCCAGACAGGACGGATGACAGCTGAGTTTTTAAGGCAGTTTTCCTTATGAAACAGAACTTTATTTTTTGCTATAGCTTTCTCATGGCTCCGTAGGGCTAAGCAATAATTTAGAGCAATAAATCCTTTAGTACTAGCAGAGAACCTGGCTATCTCAGTGGGTATTATTTAAACTTTTAAAAGAGATTCTGTACTTTTATAAAGATGTATTTTATATAACTTAAATACTAATGCTAAAGTATACTAGGTTTTTCCTTGATTGTTAATTGCAACGTATGTTGTAGTTTGCACAGACTTTCATGCATAATTCACTTTAAGACGTATAGGATACATGGTCTGATAGTTTAAAGCTTTTGGGAAAGATCACTCTTTTGAGTGGCACTCCAGTGTTCAAAGTTCAGGGGAAGCGCAGTGCCACGCACGGCCTGAACGCAATGGGCTCCGCAGTACATGTTTCTCTAACTCTGTCCCAAGTCTGGTGCGTCTTCATCTGAAAGCACTACTACAAGCACTCCAGCAACAAGTGGATCCTGTCAGGAAGTACTCACCGGCACTATGAAACCTCGCCACTGTGTGTGTAGCCATTCTGTAGAGTCTTCTTCAGCTTGGTGTAACTGAACACTCACTACCTCAGTAGGATGCGAGGGCTGGCCTTCAGGCTCTAAAGGACTGCGGCCTCCTGACAGCTTTTCTGTAAACAAGCCTGTAACATGTATGAGCCTGGCACGGTGCTCACTGCCTGTCATTTTTAAAGAGTGTTCTATTAAAAGCTACATGTCTGAAAAAGTGGGCTCTGCCTATGTGGTAGCAGCATCCTTACCTCAGCCAGAGAGTATTCCAGACAATGGTCCCCAAGTGCCATCTCTGGGCTGCCTTGAGAAAACTCTAGAGCCAATGTGGCCCTCCTGGAGGCTGGATGCATCATCTAGTCCTAGAGGTCACAGAGCCACAGGCAGTCTCACTCAACTCACTCCCACTTTTAACTTAACAGGGCCAAGCCTACTTTCTCCTATTTTGTCACATTTAAAATTGGGAGCCCAGGTTTCCAGTGGGTTGTGATTGGGTTTCCATTGTATCGAGCACAGAGGTGAAGACCTTGCATAGTCCTGCACCACACCTTTGCCTTTGAGTGCGAGTAAACGTCTGGGTTGCAAGTCACTTACAATTGTTTCTTTGCCAGGGAGAATTCTGGCAAAGCCTAYACAAATTGCCTAAATCATTAGTTTACACAGTAGTGTATAAAAGTTTATCTGTCACTATACCTGTAATAATTTGGCTGTTACAACCAGTGCCCACAGCTCCTGTGTCCTTGTCTCCAGCAGGTCTGCACCTGTCAGCAGCCAAGGGCAGGGTTTTCTGGAAAGCACAGCATCATTACATTGCTCTGTATGCACATACACACTGTGCAGTTGGTTAATGCTGGGTGTCTGTTTTCTTACAGTAACAAGCTATAATCCACTTTTACAGCATTAAAAAGACCACAGCTCTTAAATGTTGTCAACACATGCTGGAATATAAATGCAGTGGCTGTGGGTCACATGTAGGGAAGGATACTTCCTCTGCTACCAAAACTGCTCCTAATGTGTTAAACATAGGAAAAGACAAGTTCATGTTCACAGTATCGTGAAACTNGAGACTTGAATTCAGGCTGCATCATTGTGTGTAGCTGTTTGGTAGAAAATGGGCAAGATTAGCCTGAAAGACTCAGGTCATTCACTAAAATCCACATGCCACATCTACGCGACAGTGTCAAGCCACTGAACTGGTTTTGTTTGTTTGTTTAAAGTTTCGCTCCAGACTACTATGATTGGGGACAACAAAACAGCAGCTTCCTGGCACAAGCAGGGACTTTGCATCACGCCTCCACTTTGGATCCAGACAGAGCCAGCCAAGGGTAGCAGCAGCTGACAGAGGCCTCCGGAAGAGCCTCTACTGAAAACTTCAGCCAGACAGGACGGATGACAGCTGAGTTTTTAAGGCAGTTTTCCTTATGAAACAGAACTTTATTTTTTGCTATAGCTTTCTCATGGCTCCGTAGGGCTAAGCAATAATTTAGAGCAATAAATCCTTTAGTACTAGCAGAGAACCTGGCTATCTCAGTGGGTATTATTTAAACTTTTAAAAGAGATTCTGTACTTTTATAAAGATGTATTTTATATAACTTAAATACTAATGCTAAAGTATACTAGGTTTTTCCTTGATTGTTAATTGCAACGTATGTTGTAGTTTGCACAGACTTTCATGCATAATTCACTTTAAGACGTATAGGATACATGGTCTGATAGTTTAAAGCTTTTGGGAAAGATCACTCTTTTGAGTGGCACTCCAGTGTTCAAAGTTCAGGGGAAGCGCAGTGCCACGCACGGCCTGAACGCAATGGGCTCCGCAGTACATGTTTCTCTAACTCTGTCCCAAGTCTGGTGCGTCTTCATCTGAAAGCACTACTACAAGCACTCCAGCAACAAGTGGATCCTGTCAGGAAGTACTCACCGGCACTATGAAACCTCGCCACTGTGTGTGTAGCCATTCTGTAGAGTCTTCTTCAGCTTGGTGTAACTGAACACTCACTACCTCAGTAGGATGCGAGGGCTGGCCTTCAGGCTCTAAAGGACTGCGGCCTCCTGACAGCTTTTCTGTAAACAAGCCTGTAACATGTATGAGCCTGGCACGGTGCTCACTGCCTGTCATTTTTAAAGAGTGTTCTATTAAAAGCTACATGTCTGAAAAAGTGGGCTCTGCCTATGTGGTAGCAGCATCCTTACCTCAGCCAGAGAGTATTCCAGACAATGGTCCCCAAGTGCCATCTCTGGGCTGCCTTGAGAAAACTCTAGAGCCAATGTGGCCCTCCTGGAGGCTGGATGCATCATCTAGTCCTAGAGGTCACAGAGCCACAGGCAGTCTCACTCAACTCACTCCCACTTTTAACTTAACAGGGCCAAGCCTACTTTCTCCTATTTTGTCACATTTAAAATTGGGAGCCCAGGTTTCCAGTGGGTTGTGATTGGGTTTCCATTGTATCGAGCACAGAGGTGAAGACCTTGCATAGTCCTGCACCACACCTTTGCCTTTGAGTGCGAGTAAACGTCTGGGTTGCAAGTCACTTACAATTGTTTCTTTGCCAGGGAGAATTCTGGCAAAGCCTAYACAAATTGCCTAAATCATTAGTTTACACAGTAGTGTATAAAAGTTTATCTGTCACTATACCTGTAATAATTTGGCTGTTACAACCAGTGCCCACAGCTCCTGTGTCCTTGTCTCCAGCAGGTCTGCACCTGTCAGCAGCCAAGGGCAGGGTTTTCTGGAAAGCACAGCATCATTACATTGCTCTGTATGCACATACACACTGTGCAGTTGGTTAATGCTGGGTGTCTGTTTTCTTACAGTAACAAGCTATAATCCACTTTTACAGCATTAAAAAGACCACAGCTCTTAAATGTTGTCAACACATGCTGGAATATAAATGCAGTGGCTGTGGGTCACATGTAGGGAAGGATACTTCCTCTGCTACCAAAACTGCTCCTAATGTGTTAAACATAGGAAAAGACAAGTTCATGTTCACAGTATCGTGAAACTRAAAACCTAGGAATACAAATAGAAAGTGCATGGAGCCAAGCATGATATTATGGTTATAATCCCAGCACTAGATCAAGTCTGAAGGTAACCTGGGCTGTAGCAATACTCTGAGGTAAATAAGTTCATGGGGAAGAGGCAATACCACTGAAAATATAAATATGGCTCCAGCAGTAAGGACTGCTGGAACAAGGACAAGACACACATTTTTAGCTGCTGAGTCATTTGCCTGAGCAGGTAAGAATTCTGTCCAAGGTGTGTTCACATCCATCATTGACACATATTCCTCAGATGAGTCTCAGACCTCATCTGTCTTCATGCTTTAGGAAACACCTGTACTTACTACCTAGCATACTGCTGTATGCAAAGTCCTCAGCACACGCGGCCAACGACTGCCGTTAGGACTACAAAAGAGTCTCCATCAGACTATGCAAAGGTCTATTTTCTCCCTGATCCATAAGTTATAATCACAGTCTCATAAGAAGCACTTGATATAGAGGAGGGGGGAAAAACAAAGAAACAAAAGATTGCAGAAACATGTATTTTAATTCAGGGTTTACATTCTGGTGGTTACAACCGCAAATTATTTGGAATTCCTGCTCAGAAAACTCAAAGCTGCACCTGTAGCTGTTATTTCAAATAAAGGACATGTGTCTTTATGCACTTGGTTTGTACCAAGGGATTTCCATGGCAGCATGTACCTGGTCTGAGCCTTGTGGTGACTAGCTACGGCTTCTGCAGGGACTTCAGTCTGCAAACTGCTGAGAAGCCTACTGTGAACTGTTGTCAGGTGTCCGGCTGAAGGCAATGCCGAGGAAGACAGCACAGTTGTCCTTCCTCATATGCCATGGCACCTAGGCAGGGTCGAGAAACACGGCAGAGCATTTCATAGACAAAATACAGGGGGCCCGACATTTGACTTGTCAAATTTCAAATCTGATTATCTTTTTGTTTGGCTGATCCTCCACATAATCCAAAACAAGAGGAGTACTTCACATTGACCATTTTAGTATGTAAAATCTGTCTAACGTAGATGCCACTAAAGGAAATATAGGCCACCAATGAAAATACTTCTTCACATCGATTATGGTACCAGGTACAATCGTTTCGGTCAGGCCTGCTGTCAAATACTACATCTTCACAGGGGGTGATGGGCCACAGACAAACAGCTGACAACCATCGCACAATGTAAGCTGTGCTTGCATTTCCCCCCAGCACGGTGACAGAACTGGCAGACAGCCTCCTGCAGAGAGACTCATCACCAGGGTCATCCAACAGTCCTACAGTATCCGCAGCTCTCAGATGTCATGGTGATGGCGGCTATGCACACACCAACACACCATAATGTATGTAAAAGTTAATCCAACCAATACCAAATTCAGAATACTCCCCTTACTGAAGAAATTCGTTACAACCTTGAGGACATTCTAACAATCATTTCTTTCAGCTTCCTAGAACACATTCTGTACTACCGTGTATCCTAAGCTTGGAACAAATCACAGTTAAGAAAAAGTCAGCAAGTGGAAATGAAGACTTCTTCCCCCTTAAGCAAATAGTTTAAACAATAACATCTAACTGCAGTGGTGATAAGTGACATTTCCAAACAACCTCTGCATTTAAAATAAAAATAGAGAAAGTGCAAAATGCCCACATTTCCTTACATTCTATATGGGCTCTATAGAACCCGCTGACGCACTAGAGCAAGGCCTCTGGCATTCACTTGGTGGGCTTTTTGTCTTAATAGTGGCCCATCCCTATCACATGGGAATACTTGCAACTCTTTAAAAAAGAAAAAGCAAAGAAAAAKGAAAGCTTCAAGCCAGCTTACAAAAGTAATCAACCTATAAAATTTACCACTATCAACAAAACATTAGGTTTATGAAGATTAGAAATTAGGAGCAGAAATAACTATAGAGGCCTCAGTCCCCCATCATACCTCTGTAGTGGAAGACTAGGTATGGAGGGAGGGGAATGAGCCAACTAAATAACCTGGCACACACCATGACGTTACACGGAACGCAGTCCAGACTTTGGCAGATAAGATGTGGATTGAAGAGCACTTGCTGTTTACTTCACAAAGACAGAATCTAATGAGAAGCGAGACTTCGGACTCGCATTACTTTCACACAGATAAAAACCTTTCAAGTCATCACATTATACACTGTTACCTTTAAAAGAACCAAGATTTAAAATATTTAAAGACTTTAAATCCCAGGTTTAGAAAATGACAGTCTAGAACCTTCAGGTCCTGTCACCAGGGATGGCTGATCCGGGATGAACAGACGAGGAGGTGACACTCAAGCTGAGGCACCTCACCAGGCAGAGTCACAGGGAAAAGAGGTAGAGGATTGCATAGATCGTGTTCAAAATCAAATATTTTAAAATGTTTACTTTAAAACAGCAAAATTTGTGTGTAATCCAATTAGCATTATAAACCCATAGAATCCCATTCAAATTTTGTGAAGAAAAAAAAGTCATTAAATAAATAGGGCTTTTCATAAAATAACTGAAAATGTCTATAATTAGAAGAGGAACAAAGAGAAAAGTCAGAAGGGGAGCTGTAGGCTTTAGGTAAAGGACACTTCACTCTTGGGCCAGCCTGGCGTACACAGGCCAAATGAGCGTGGGAGGGCACTTACCCACCTTCCCCAAGGCAGGTCCCTTTAGGCCAAAACCACAGCAGCAACAGCAACTAAACATCTCAACAGGGCTGAAGTCCTGGGAAGCCATCCAGAACCTCTCACTAGTCACTGAAAGGCCTATTCATTACAGTGACAGCCCTGCGTTACAGAGGGTGACACAGTGTTAGCAAGTCTCAGCACTAACTACACCATTTACAGAGTYCTGTCACTGGGACCAGCTCTAGCCAGCAATGGTTCCCTGGTCTTTTTCTACAACAGATTGAATAGTCTTCTCAGGATAGACACAGTCATTTAAAGTTTGACAACTAGGAATGCAGGGTAATACAATCCAAACAAAATGTGAAACAAACACGGCATTAGTATAACTTACGATTTTAAAGTATACACTTCATTTATAAATATCTCTAACATTCTATTAAGGATCATAAATATTCAAGTGGACATTKGAATTTTCTCTTAAAGAGTTCAGAATTCTTGAAATCTTAGACACTTAGTCTCTTTGCTCAGTGTCCAAGGCTAAAAGGCTTCATACAGTCTGCTATGTCTAYGAAGACATAGAAAGGTCTTCATTACCTCCTGTGCTGCAACAACGCTTTAAAGTTCTGTAACTCTCTTATGCTTGTAGAAAGTCTATAGGAGGAAAACAAGAGCATATTAGAACATACAGAAGGCATGATGTACACATACTTCAAACAGCCGGTATTGCTTCCTCGAGCCATATAACCGGGAAGCAAAAAAATCTAAAAGAACCAAAACACTGACCGTTGACAATTCCATTTAAAAGAGAAGTGCTGTAATAACTCCTACCAAAACTGACAAGCCATGGCACTTTGGAGCTTTGTGCATGCTTAAAAGGACAAAAGAAGCCAATTCATCTTCACATTGAGACCATCCATGAAGGCAGGTGTGGTGGTGCACACTTTGACTACAGCACTAATGAGGCAGAAGCAGACAGATCTCTTGAGTTTGGGGCTAGCCTGGTCAACAAAGTTACAGAACTGCCAGTGCTACACAGAGAAACCTTGTCCTGAAAAACAAAACCACCACTACAAA
>BDUI01042256.1:7422-21396 GCA_002335545.1 Apodemus speciosus | reverse complement strand
TTCACTGGTGAGAACAATCATTGCTCACAGTCTCCTGTCTGTTCCTTAACATATTTAGTCTGTTTAACGTTTCTTTACACTTGCCTCAGTCTTTCGCTAACTCCAGAGAAGAACAGAGGCTATCTCAGATTTAATACAGGTGATTTGACTTTGTTGGATCATCTCTTGCAAACTGAATAGATACRTCCCCGAGATTACTGAAGCTGGCACCCCTCTTATTACAAGTTCATGGTTCCTGTCCTGTTTATCGGTGTCTCAGAAAATGGCTCTGGGAAGGAGTGGAGTGGAGGGGAGGACTGGCTTCAGAGTGAGGATCTTTGGGGTTAAGGGAGATTAGTGGTGGAATAATTATGAGAAGTATTCGTCCTGAGTGTGACTGACAGACTTTGAAGCAACACGGGGACRTAGATGAAGGTCCCGAAGGCCTTCCTGCCGTGGAGCTTGGCATGGGTTTTGTTTCCCAACAAGACTTTTCATAGTGAGACTTTGCTTGCTAGATTTAGCATTCTGTGTTGCCTAATGACTGTCTAACGGAGAGAAAGACATTCCGAATTCTCAGTTGGAAATGGAGTAAGCTTCACAGACATCACCAGGGTCAGTGGAGAAGGAACAACGTTTCCATTTTAGCATGGGACAWTGGAAGAGAAGAGAGTAAACGTTGTGGAGGTGTCCAAGAGGACAACTGGGTAAGAAGTGACAGGAAGACAAGAGAAATCTTTAAAGCTCTAGATATGGCAAGGGTCTTCCTTGTAGGAAGTTTACTCATATTCCAGATTTTAAAACCAGGCTGAGTTTGCATAAGGGCAGGGTGTCTGTGAAAAGCATAATCAGAACAGGAGGTGGTGGAGATGGGGCCCCAACACTGTGAAAGAACCTTACAGACGTCATGCGTTCTTTGGTTTGGAACCCTAGAATCTACAAGAATATCCACCCCCATCCACAGCTTGCATGGCTGGCCCGGTGCTCTCCTTAACTCTAAAGCTACTCTAGAACCCCTCAATCACWGCYCCTTTGCAGACTRGCATCTTCCCCGCAGAATCAACTCTCCATGTCTGCTCCAGCCCCGGTGCTGTCCGCTCCCGGGGATGCACGGCCCTCTCTCAACCTGCRCCGCCTCCTCCCATCTCTGCTGCTGTTGCTGCCGCCGCGAAAACCAGAAGTGGAATTCGCGTGGCGAGGTGCCGCGCTCTCTCGGCGGCACTGGGCATGCTCCGCACCCGGGGCAGGTTTCGGTGGCGGGGCGGACGCTCGCTCACTAGCCAGGCGCCTAAGCCGGCCGCCGCGGCTGAGCCGGAGGCTGAGCTGCCGCGCGCGGCGGGAGGAGCCTCGCTCTCGGCGGCGGCGGCGGCGGCGGCGGCGGCAACACAGGTGGCGCGGGCGGCGCGCAGGGCGCAGCTCGAGAGCGCTCGGCGCCGGGCGCCAGGGCGGCCCAGGCTCGCGCCCGCGGCGGCAACCGGCCGAGCGGAGCGGCGGGCGCGGCGGCTCTGTAGCCCGGCCCGAGCCCGGGGAGCCCCGCGGAACCCCGAGCATCCCGCGGCGCCCGCCGAGTCGGGCAGGGGGCGCTACGCTCGCCGCGTTCGGAGGGGCGGCCGGGCCGGGCGCTGCGCACTCGCGTCGGGAGCCGCCTCTCGCCTGCCGCGCTCGCCCCTGCTCCCCGCCAGCATCACTTGTCCCGCGGCCGCGCTCCGACAACAAAAGCGGAGGATGCTGCAGCTGGGCAAGGTCAGGACCTTGCTCTGAAGCCGGGCGGCGGCGCGCACGCCTTTCCCCCGACTGAGGAGCTGTCTTTGGCGGCGGGTGCATGTTCGCCAGGAAGCAGTCGGGCGCCGCGCCGTTCGGTGAGTTGCCTTAGCTGAGCTGCTGGAGCCGGGCGCATCCTCCGGGCGTCGTCCGTTTTCTCACCGCCGGTGGGGGTTGGTCCTCCGCTGCCAGCGGGGCTAGGGGTGGCGGCGGCTACTGTGGGGTGCTGTCTGCCCCGGGGGAGGACCGTGATCCTGCCGGCTCCCCTCTTGGAATACGGCTCTGCCCGCAACGGGGTCCGGGGTCAGTGTCTTTCTTGGAGCGGTTACCAAGTGCCTTCTCCGCGTGCTCCCCTCCCTGCCACCCCTCTAAATCGGAGGACGCGTATATAGGGCAACACCGACTGCTCCCCGCCACCCTCCAGAGCAACCCGGTTGCATTCATGACGTCCCTAATATACCGGAGAAGACGGGGTGGGGGCGGGGAAGACTTCCTTCCAGTCTTTTGCCCTTATGTTCAATGTCATTACGATGTTTGGCTAGAACAAAATGGAAAGACTTAGTCATATGCGTCCATGGCCATTTCTTCAGTCTCCCGCTGCTCTCCAGACCCAGACCCCTTTGGTCTATATTTAGCGTTTCCGAGGAAGCATTTTCAGAGGGATTCACAGGCTTCCGGGGGCTTCTCTGTCCTGACAATAGATAGCGAGGCTCTGGAAAGCCCTGCCTGATAACCAGGTTTGGCAAGGGTGTTTGTGCATGGGAGATACGCGTAGCGATATTTGGGTGATTCGTAATTAATGGCTGAAAGCAAAGCTGCGTTTCACTCTTCCTCCGCCCGGCCTTCCTCTTCTTCTGGTGTGTAATGTGTTTTCATCGATTGATACTCAGCACGTTGAGCCACTCTGTTCAGAGTAAAGTCTCTAGGAAGGAGGTGCAACCTCCTCGGTTTGAGGGTGGGGGTCRGAAAACAGACTTGGGGGCTTAGGGGGTGTGCATCTCTGTATTTTCCACAAGGAGCCACTTATTTCTCAAATCCCCAAAGTTGCGTTTTCACTGTAAACACCGGGGTAATGAAGGGTGTGGAAGAAGAGGAGAATAGAGGGGGAGGCGGCTGTGCTTGCAAGGGGTTTGTATTTCCCTCATGTGAACTGATCTGCTGTGCTTCCGCTCTGCAAGGCTTTATACATATGCATGCCTAATGTTCTCCAACAAATATGTTGGCTTAGAAAAGAGATATGTAATGAGCAAAAATCAGGCCTGGTAAGCCTGAGGGACAGTTCACTTTTAGGAACGGTGTGRCTGATATGTAAGACGCTGAGAATTTTCTGCATTGACTTCCATGAAAATGGGGAGGTGTTGCCCCTGCCCACGAGTTACCTCATTTTGCACACTTCCACTGATTAGGTAGTTCAGTTGATGTGCCTGCTGGTGAGCATGTATCAACATCAATTAGAAGACTCCCTAGCYACACAGCTACACGCTAAAATCYAGTGGAAGATTGTTTGATGTGACTCCGTTTGGATTGCCKACATAGACTAGTGGATGATTTGGGGGATCGGATATATGGGAGGTATGACCAATAGAGGCAAGAATCCTCGTGTATGGAATAGCTGCTTTCAACAACTGGATGCTTCTTCCTTTAGTGATTCTCTGTGCCAAGCAGAATCCATTGTTAATGTTGAACAGTATCCATACTGGTCTGTGGGTTACAGGGTCCAAGGTTTGAATGAAGATGGCTATGCTTGGAAYTAGTTGTTGAAATATAGGCGGGCTGTAATTTTACTAATAACAAGYGAGCGTGGGGAAAAGCACCGCCAGGGGCTATGTTGCTTGGCTTAAGGGATCACTGCGATTCTTTTTGCCAACACTGCTGTAGTTTCACCTTTATTCACATTCAGGGAACTTTACAGGAGCACTTTGAGCACACTCTCGGAGCCCTTGCATTATATCAATGTAAAATTTCTTTCAGAAGCATATCTTAGACGGAGGAGGAGTGCTTTTTCCCTTTCCTTTCTTTTCCTCTCATTGAGYCTAGTGTTTCAGATTTTACCATGGTTCTCATAGCCCAATTGACACCACTGTGTGCCTGTGTGTGCCTTCAGAGAGCAGCTGCTGGGCGCGAGAAAAACTCCATGTATTCTGCATGAGGATTTTATGCCATATTGTGGGTTGAAAATGATAGTACCTGACTGAATGGCAGTTATAGCAAGTGCATAAGGTTGTTGCTGTGATGAAATTGTCCTAGTCTTGAGGAAAGGGGCTATTTAACTTTCTGTGTGTGTGTGTGTGTGTGTGTGTGTTTGCGCACTTGTAAAACCAAATCATTATAGATGATGTTAATGTTTGCATTGTTTGTAATAAAAGTCACACGCAGCCAAATTACAGCATTTCCAGCTACTGCACATCTTTCACAGTACAATAGAAGTCATCAATTCTCCCTCCTGTTCAGCGGTTCATCATAGAGAGGAAGAATGAAATTCAAAAAAAAATATTAGTTGGAAAAGGCAAATGGAAGTTTTGTTAAATATTTTCTAAGTATAATATCACTTTCATAGTGGACTGTAAAAGTGAAAAATGAATGTCTCCCAATATTTTACTTTGTGCATGTAATTGGATATGTATTGCCTCTCCCCAAAATGTAACCCTTTGCTGTTGGCATGCATGTAGAATTGAAGAGTTCTGCACAGTTTTATACACACGCGTGTGCGCGCGCGCGCGCGCACACACACACACACACACACACACACACACACACATTATGCAGGTTTTCCTTTATAAAGGAAAGGAAAACCATTACTTTTAAATTTGAAATTACTTCTAGTAATTTCTTTGTAAAACTATGTATTGTGTGGCTCAATATATCTATTTATAAAAGCCAACCGGAGCCAACATAAAATATGTTTGTATTTCCAACTTCCCCAGAATGCTCCCCTCTCCCCATTATGCATAGAATATGGACATGCCCTTCTTAGTGTTTCCCTTTGGGAATGTTGTTGTCAAGTTAAAGGGAAGTGACACTTGTATCACTCTTGGTGACATAATTTTCACTTTGAAAAGATCCCACATAGTTGGACATATTTAAAGTCAAATTCAAACTATGAATAAAATTCAGTCAGTTAGTTTTTAAGTCAATTTGTTAAAGGTGTTTCACAATGGTTTCTGCTAACTTACTTATGATGAAGTAAACTTTAAAATCCAAGTTATCCCAATGGCTTCCTTGAGGGTTATTACTGTCCAYATTCCAAAGATGAAGTTGTTTGATGGGTGCATGAGCTGTTGTATGAGTGTGTGGAAAGTTGATTTCAGAAAAACAGTTCACGATTCTTGTTGTTAGCTTCAGGTTTATCTGATCACTGCCAAAGTAGCAGCATTTTATATGACTATAAAATATTAAAYGTGTCATMCATAAATAGTTTCCATCACATTGTCTGCCAACCCAGCCTACTGATTAATAAACTGCCTGGTTAGTTTTAATGAATCCAATTATATTCACAAACAATACCTCCAACACAGGAAACTCATAGGAATATTCTATCATCCTTTGATCTTAGTCCATTAAATTATAAGACTCGTAAAAAAATGTGGGATGATGATGATTCCAGTTCTTTATCTTTTAATCAAATGGCAGTTGAGGTGAATTCAAGGTTTGTATCTTGGTTAATTGATTTGTAGGAAGTGGTTCATCAACATTATGATATTGAAGTTACATTCTGTATCAATATATGCATGCATACATACATACATACATACATATATGTACACACACACACACACACACACACACATATATATATGTGTGTGTGTGTGTGTGTGTGTGTGTGTGTGTGTATCAGGTTACAAACAATGACCAGGTAAGTGAGACAGTAATTCCTAAAATTCCTGTCTTAAACATGCATTCACCCATGTATTACCCTGATCAGGTTGTGTGCTGACTGCTAAACTTATTTTTATATACTTCTATATGTTTACATGTATGTGTGCATGTGCGGGCACATATATGTTACAATATATTCCACTATTTCAAATTCATATAGCAATCACACACAGGTTGTAGGAAATGGCCCAGTTTTTTCTTCTATATATGATATTCTATAAAAGTTATTAGAAAAGTAAATTTCAATAATGTAATGCTATCTTTGTGTTCTCTAATGTGTGAGCCACTTATAACGTGGCTTTTAGCGAATGCCAATTCTTGTCTCTTAGCTCTTTTCCCTTGGTCATTTAGGTGGTCATCAGACCCAGCTTATTGACCTGTAAGATGGGTATAGTAAGGTAGAATATCTCAAAATGTTTGTTTGAATATAGAGTATGTGAATACATGGCTTGTAACCTTACACTTACTAATCAAGACATGTGTTATTAAATAGATTATTGACATTGATTCCCATGAGAATAACCATTATTGTAATTTTACTTTTATATGGATAAATAGATCATTGTAATATTATACTTTGTAGATTGGCATCAAAGTGACAATTTTTCTATCTCCTTTCTTCCTTTATGTTTTGAAATATATTTCYTTCCTTTAAGTATTGAAATATATAACCATTAAGGTAAAGGAAATTAAGTTATATCTCCCAACATTATTTCTTTCARCAATGTTATATCCCAGTAGTGAGAAATTTCAAGACTTGCTATTCTTTATTATTGTTATGTCAGCCTCCTGATTAAGATCAAATTTTCTACAAAGATTAATGTTGTACAGAGAGAATTATAGGCTTTAATCAGCATCACTCTGTGAGGTCAGATCTTAAACAGCTGCTCAGTTGAAAAGCAGAGAGCTCAGTTCTCAACAGAAAATCATTGTAAGGGAATAAAAAATAACGTAAGCAGCAAAAATTGTAAGGGAAGGAGATGGCCTCCTCTAAATGATGTCATCACAAGGAGACMGTCTCCTCCAAATGATGTCATCAGAAAGAGAACTGATGGGTGGGCAYAGGCGCCTTGTTGAACTTCAGAGGTCATTTTTGCAGATYCCCACATCCAGGGATCTGCAGTGAGGACAGGCGTGTGGGCTGCGGCTCTTCCAGGTTTGAACTCCTTGGGTATTCCCTGGGTTCTCCCACGTCTGTGTAGTGGTTACTTTCTGTAGCATACATTATATGGTCACCACACTGTGATGTTTCCTGGAATTTGTTACAGGAAATGACCCCTGTGACAGCAGACCAATTTATCTTCAGTCAAGGAAGAGTTTTGACAATCAACATACTTATTTATATTCAAATTTATGTTTTGTTGTGAGAACTGCCAATTATGTTTTCAGAGTAAAATGCATGTTATAACAGGAGGCATTAGCTTTTTTTTTTTTTTTTTTTTTTTTTTTTTTTGAGCAAAGTAAGCAGGCAAGCCAATTATATTTGGTTAAGTCAGTATAGGTATATGTGTGTCAACAATTTCTACAAATTTTGAATGACATGAGCATGCGACTTTCCGAAAGCAGTGCTTTGTAGCATTAGGTCAAGGGGGACTGTTAATTATGTCCTTGAAATTACTAAGTATGGTTATCCTCCATAGATAAGTGCTGGAGTTTCCTTATTAACATTGTTTTGTTTAATAATTGTAGTGACACCAACCGACCTTAGAAATTAGATTTAAAAGATGTATGTTTGTTAGCATACATTTTTTTGTACGTGTTACATTTTACTTCTGTTAGTTTAGGAGAACTCTTCATGTCTACTGAAATACCTCCTCTCATTTAAACATGTAATGTCATTAGTAGAGAGTATTTATGGCTTATTTTAAAATTATGAAAGGCAGAGAATTAATATTGATAATTAATGTCTTTAAGGAGCCAAATAAATATCCCTACCCTGACGCTCTAAGCAGGCTGAGAAATTAGAAGGAAAAAAGATAATAAAGAAATCCCCTCCAAGGACTCCTGAGTGACATCTTAGGTCCTTGTTCCATCATCTGTCTTCCCTCAGAGACTGAGCTGTCTCTGAGCTGGTAGCTCCCAGCCTTGCTCCCTGCAGACAAGGATATCTCTAGAGGAAGAAAGAAGAAGCAAGGCAACMTTTTCCTGTATTCTTCAGAGGACAAGGAAGTGAAAGGTTGGACAGAGGCCAGAAGTGTTTCATTTATTAAGTTCCCTTCACCTGGAAGGAAGCACCAGAAGTAAGAAAGAAGTGTTCCCTATTGGCATGGTCTAAAAGGATTCTGCCTTGTCGAAGTCAGGGCATAGGAGCATCCACAGCACTTCATTTAGCAGTTGAGTTCTTTAAATATTTCATTGTTTTGCCACTCTCTGAGGAATAGYCAGGGGAGTGTCTACAGGCCTGGCTGTCTTATAGTGAGGATCACCCGTGAAATTCAACTGACTTATGAACCCCTAACTCTAAAGTGACTTGCCCTTTGGGTTTCTTTCTTACTCTCCATGTTAATTTTTAACTAAAATWAATTAGATGGCCTTGTAAGTCATATTGACCATGACAAAGTTCCTGTCAGAAGCTAACTTCCCAAACCACATACAAATACTGATCCAAGGTAGCTCTTATGTTGAGCAGATTTCACCTCAGTGAAGTTTCTTAGAGTCTAACTGGTGTTTAATGTGTCAGTACTAACAGGCCCAATCATGGGCAGAGTTAGAAAGAAAGAATTACATTAAAAACAAATATGTTTTATGTGACTCTGGGTATGATTGCTCAACCTAAAAATGCCCATTCCTTATGACAGTTTTTAATCCTCATCAAATATTTTATTTGGTCCTTCAAATATTAGAGTAACATAATAGTCATTGTCTTCAACTTAGAGTAATTTAATTTCCAGAAAGAATAATTCTTCAACAGTAAAACTAAGAGAAGAGCTATAATCCAGCCCTCTACATTTAAGAAGTCCCCCAGATTTGGAGGATGGTTTTTGAGTCTCTGGGGGACTGCCTGAGAACTGTTCAGATGTTGTGAATGTATCTTCCAAAGAAGCTGTATCATTCATATTTTATCACAGACAAAGGAAGATTTCTTTTCCCATGATGGTGGCAACTCTGGCCACTGTAATTGTAAAGCAAATGCCCATTAGATTGCAAAAATATTATGGTTTTCTGGGACTTAGTTGGCTTTCATTTAAAAATACTGTTAAGGTTGAACATTCCATTAGCTTGTATACTTTTCTTTTGTGACTCCTATATTTCTCCCCTAAACCCAGTTCTCCTTTCCTCTGCTTATTTCTTTTCTTAGTGGTTGAAATAGTTTATCTGTAGTAATTATCTGCCCCCTTTCCACGTTTTAACAGCCRTAGACCTCATTTCATTAAATCTGATTGGGGAGCATGGTTCTAAACCTTGTCCTGTGGCTTTTATGAATGAGAACCCCTTACCACTCACTGATTCTGCGTCTTGGTGATAAATGAAGCACTGGAGTGGGCATCAAGAAGGCAGCTAAAAGTTAGACCCYGCAGGGCTGCTACTGACGCTGTAAGTCCACGGGAAACACTCATTCCTGCATTTTCTRGTTTATTGAGGGAAAAATAAGAAACAATAAACTTAAAATAGTTAGCAAAGTACCTAGTAAAGGGACATCGAGAGTGCTAGCTCTTCTTTCTATGAAATAATAAAATGTCAAGCCATTTATTTTTTGGTAATTCTTACTTTTGCTTCCACCCCCCCACACATGCTGCATAAATAGGCAGGCGCACCAATGTCAGGGCCTTTTCTGGAGAAGGTCAGGTGTTCGTGGTCATAGTGGCTCTTGTGGAGCAATGGGGCTTCACACTACCCACTTAATAAAGTACCACATTTTTGTGCAAGAAGAAAAATGCAGTGAAAGTTCTTGCCTTTTCCTTACCTATCTATACTGTAGACACTTCTCTCAATGATGTGCGTAGCGAGCTTCTTCTCAGTGCATGTTCACTGGGGAAGTGGAGTTTGGCACCAATCTAAGGAAAATACATGTRCTTTGCCCCTTCCCCTCCCTGCTATATGTARTACGCTCTTTACCAGAATTACTCCATTTGGAAATTTGTTTCATCATGGATCCTTGACTTTTAGCTAGTGATTGGCACACAGTAAATATGMCAACCATTACAAGTTGTGTGGACAACCTTGTTTYTGTTGTCTAAACTGGTTCATGGTCCTTCATAAGTTTTTTKTGTTGTTTGCTTTGGGCTAATTTTGGATGYCGGCCATTAAGAGCTTATGCAAACAAACAAAYGAACAAAAACAAAAACAAACAAACAAAAACCAACTGATCCACTCTACTAGATCAGTGATCCAAATGAYGTTGGCGTTGGGGATTTCTGTTCACCTGACTTCTGTGCCTGTTTTGTCTTTGCCCACTGAGTTGGAACTCTTGGGGGTTTGTGGGTACGATATGGCAACTAATGTGAAATCTGCACAGGACGCATTTAGGTTTAAAAAATGTTCTTTGGAAATTTTGACATACTCCAGTACTTTGGTAATTTTTTGTGAGTTGGTATAAAAATATTTTCTTGCCTGTGAAACAGTGTTGCGCTCCATTACAATACAGTTACAACATGCCCACTTCACTAATGTCTATAATGACTGCAGTATGGCATGCCATTGGGTATTGGACTAAAGAAGGCGTCTCAGTGGTGATGCAYTTCTTAGTCCTTTGTATGACATCACATATTGAAAGGCATGTTATGTCAGGTCAAGAACTTTACCTGTATTTTTCTTCTTGCACAGAACDTTGGAACTTTAAAAAGAGAGAGGTAATGTGACGGCCCATTGCTCCTCAACAGTGAAATCTATCAAGCCACCTCTAGAATATTATTTTCTCTCATGGAGGACTGCTGTGTCTGGCGTTGATGAGGCTTTATCAGAACAGTTTTAGAAGTGTGAACTGTGTTTGGGCTTCCAATATATTTTTTTTTGTCTTCAGAATAGTTCTTTAAAAATTCTTTGAATAGAGTTGCAGAGATTCTTATCACTCCAACYGTAGCCTGCCAATAGGAAGAAGTGAAGGGAGGTTATAAAATTTTAGTTTGTTACACAGTCTCCAAATGCGTGAAGAAAACGAGGGAAATTAAAAGTCCCCACTGTGTATGCTTCTTAGCAAGAATCGAGGTTTTACGTATTTGGGAAGACATGCTTTTGTTGCTGTTTATTCTGTGTGGTGGTTTATTTCCCTTATAAATTTAAAGTCCTTTTTCTTCAGCTCAGGTGCATGGGGAACTGTAGAATGTCACCATTCTTGGTATTTGAGCACTSAGAGCATGTACAAGGGGTGATCTTACCTTGTATTTGTGGGTACCAGGTGGARGCAGACTGAGAAAGGAAGGAGCAGGAAGGTGGTTGGTACGATGGGCAGTTAGGTGACACCTCTGCTTGGCGGATTGATGCGTGGACAGGCTGGGTGCATTGTTATTAACGCAGAGCTGTGGGCTTGGTTGAAAAGTGAAGACATTTTTGGGAACTGTAAAAGAGTGAATGAGTAGCTTTAAAGTACTTTCACTGAACTGGGCAGAATTAAGTTTTAAATAAGTAAGAAGCCAAAAAGAGGTACAAACTACACGTTCTGGGTGTATCCCCACAGAGCAAGATTGGCTAAAGGTCTGGGGCTTTTTTCTATGTGAAAGGTTACAACTCACTTGTTCAAAATTGGGTTTTTAAAAACTTAGATGGTRTTTCAGCTGTATTTTTCTTTTTTCTCATTTTTATTGGATATTTTCTTCGTTTACATTTCAAATATTATTCCCTTTCCTGGGTTCCCCGCTGAGAACCCCCTATTACACACACACACACACACACACACACACACACACACACACACACACACAACACACCAGCCCCCACTACTAGCCAATCCACCCACTCCCGCTTCCCTGTTCTGGCATCCCCTATACTGGGGCATCGAGCCTTCTCAGGACCAAGGGCCTCTCCTCCCTTTGATGTCCAACAAGGCCATCCTCTGCTGCCTATGCATCAGGTCGGACATAGTTTCCTTGCTTTGTGTGCATGCGCTTTAAAATACATTAATAGCCACAGGGACTCCAGACCCTTCAGTGTTAAATGTACTCTCTCCTTCCCCCAGTGTAGCAAGATGAGTTTACCTGTCTTTCCTATAGACTGACAAACTGTCTTTTATAGCATCCCAGTTTGCACACAGAGAGTGGCAAGCAATGCCAAGCTGTAAGAGGGGAACTGCTGTCCAGCCGAGAAGCCAGCACTGGCTTTCTTTGAACCGGGTTGTTGGGGGGGGGGGGAATAAAAACAAAGCTATTCATTTGAGCTTTCATTGCACGTTAGTTTTTACATGTGTATTCCCATATTCCAGCATCTGGAAATTACAACCATCCTGAAAGTCACACAGCAGATTCCTGTTCAGTGGATCTTACTGAGCTCAGGTCTTCAGGATACCCTTCCATGACACCAACCTGATTGCAAATAGCAGGATACAATCTCCAGGCATTTATCACCGTAGCTTTTGAGGTGGAGTGGGTCAGGGTTTGGTGACTTGATGAGATTCACAGCTCTGGTCCAAAGATGTGAGCGCTGCACTATCGTTACAATCTCTGTCAGTATCTTTCATGTTTAYACAACTGTATCTATTGCGTATTTCTCTTCATGATCCTTCTTATATTTAGAACAAATGGTTATGTGGACTATAAATTCATTYTTAAGATTTTTCTGTAGCTTATTAATGCTCACCATTCATACCCATATTCTATATTAATGAGGATGCTCACTCACATTCTATAGGAGTGACTTCAGTTTTTCTACAAAACAGCACATTGTTGCTACCTAGGTGTTTATTGCTGGTGTATGTCTGAGGGTGACATTCCAGGTCACTTTGAAAGAATAAATCTGCTTTTATGTTCCTTGGAAGGCACCAAGAAGGACATTCACGATGAGATGGTCATTCTGGGTTAAGCACATGCTTCCCAACAGTTGGTAGTGGTTCTACCAGCATGTGGAAACTCCTATAATCATGTCAAGAAGTAATCTGCACATGCACACTGGTTTTAAATATGGGCCCACAGTAGGGTTTCAGATGTTTCAGTGTGTGGTGGTGGGATGTGCAGTGTCCCAGGATGCCAGAAGACTTTGTGAAGATTTTAAGGATGGCAAGGAACAGATGGTGTTTTAACAAAGTGTCTATAGATGATCTGTAACATTGCAAATTGACTAGAATGMTGAATGGCATAAATTAGACCTAAACCAGTATCTAGAAACATACCATGTTTTCCCATATCAGGTAAAAACTTGCCAAAGGGCGATTTGTCAGTGAACCWACCTGACTTTGGGGAACTTCATTAATCAAAATATCGAAACACTCTTGGTAAAGCTTAGGCTGGTATCAAAACAAGATGCCATAGGGTGGTGGCACAGATCAAAGATTTCTTATAGATYTAGAGSTTGAGAACTTCTGCATTTGGTTTCTGGTAAGGACTTTCYTTCTAGTTCAGGTACAGCCTTTTAGTTGTCTCTTCCTTTAYAAGGTATTTGTGTCYACCTCAATGGCAGATTGAAGGAATAATTYAATCTAAGACAAGCTTGGTGAATCAATGTATTCATTAGGGTTACTTAGCAGGAGCATTTCTGTGACTGTTAGGTAACTGTGTCACAGACAAATCCATCCCAACACAGGTGAGGGCCTCACAAAAGCTGGGTTAGCAGAATCCCCATGCAGTGTGCAGGGAGTTACTCCTCCAWAGGTTCTTCTCTTGGCTAGCGATTATTTGTGTTCTGTGAAGCATGGGAAGGGCTTTGTGAATCTCATGTTTCCTGGGAGTTTCATGAGTCTCGGAAGCTTCCCTCTGCTCATGTTTCAGTCTGGAGGAACTGCTACACACTCATCTCCTACGTGTCTTTATCCGTCATTTCGTAAGGGCGCTCATTTCAAAAGACCCCACTTCTATGACCCCATGTAACCCCACTTACCTTCAACAGACACCAATCCAGTCATCTCTAAAGCTCAGAATCCATCAGACACACGTTTGTCAGGATKATGGAATGTTCCAGGGCAGGACAAAGCCCGCAAGCTCTCCACAGCCAAGAAGGCCATCCATTTCCCAAGTAAATGAGAATGTTCACTAGACAACGTTGGCAATTCTTTGACTAATTTACAATTATTCTTCAGTTCCTGTTAAGTAGTTGGCTTTGATGTATAGACTATAGGTGCTGGTGTGAATCATGCTTTGGAGTACTAGACACATGTGCATTATCAAGGTTTTGCAAAGTTGCTTTTTACATGCATTGGTTAAATTTGGAAGGATGCTTCTCATCTTGATTGAATCTCTTACTTCTTTTTACTTGACTTCTGAATGCTGGTCCAGG
>BDUI01041842.1:0-18147 GCA_002335545.1 Apodemus speciosus | reverse complement strand
TGACCTGCTTGAGTTCCAGTCCTGACTTCCTTTGGTGATGAACAGCAGCATGGAAGTGTAAGCTAAATACACCCTTTCCTCCCCAACTTGCTTCTTGCTCATGATGCTTTGTGCAAGAATAGAAACCCTGACTGAGCCAATTGGTAATCAGAAAGCCAGACATTCTAAGTTGTCTAATGAGCTTTTAATTGTCTACGCTATGAAATATTGAACGTCAATCTTCTCAAAGAAGCATCGAGACTTTGTAAGTGAAAGAGATATAGCCATAGAGACAGCAAGATTGTAAGGCATGCGGAAATAAATTAAGAGTACTTCAGGTACAGTATGCTATAGAGAGCACTAACAGTGTATAGCATAGATTAGAAGTCTTCAAACTATGGCTATATTGAACTTAATCAGTTCTGTTTAGTTGACTGTTTTTGTAAATAGAATTTTATTTATTGTATAGGAATAAAATGCTATGCATTTTGCTTATTTCAATGCTAGAACAGTAAGGTCAACTAAAGATCTCATGGTACACAAGACCTAAAATATATACTATGTGTTGCTTTACAAATGTATTCTCACAGAATTAAAAGAAAAGCACATTTTCTTCAGTGATTGAAATGGGATTCTGGTAAAGGCCCATAATCTACACATAGGGCATTTTAGCTCCTGGAAATACAACACAATAATCTACTCTGAAGATTTTTTAATCCCCATAGCTCAAGAAACCAAGTGTTTCTTAGCACTTTGAGGCTACTCGGCAATATAATCTAAATAAAGAGTCTGTTTAAGGTAGCAGTTCAGATATCTCTAAGGATGAGGTCCCCAGATGTATGCTTTTGACATGATGAGTTCATTACTCATTTCAGAAAAAAAAAATTCATGCATTTTTAACTTCTCACTGGCCAAAGCCTGCCGGCATAATTCTTGGCTATTTTATTGGGTTCTGTTACCTACCACCAGTCCAAATCTATTCCACTCTTAATCCCTTCCAACCCCAACACAAGGTAGGAGGGGAAAATGTTAGAGGGGAAAGGGGCCTTAAACATCTTTAGAATTCTTTCTACTGACTAGGAGCATTAAATTCCCCAGGGCAAAATAATTCCAACCAGCAATCCAGCTATAGCAAACTCAACAGCAGAGACCACCACCAACAGCAAAAGGAATAGCAGCCACCATTGGCCTTCATGGGTTTTCCAGTGTCCTAAATGTAAACTATCTACAGCTGACAAAAATCACACACTCCTAGAGCATGAGACAATCATAATTAGTGTCTGTGGACAATCAGAAGCCAAAATATATTCCACACCTGGGATTAAAACATAGTCACAGAAATTAACCATTTTTTTTAATAAACCAAAAGTCTCACTAAAAATATTCATGACCTTGAAGAGATAGGTTCTGGATTGCTTGTCAATACATTTGAAAACACAATTTATAAGTATTCATGATATTTTACATCTAATTACATGCTTGCTATAACTGTTTCTTCATTATACACACTTCTGAATTGTGACCATTTCAAGTACATTGCAATGTGTGGATACAAGAGACAAGTATGCGCACGTGCTTTTTGTGAATATGTAAGATCACAGAACTCCACAAACACACTTGGAGGTGAAACAACACATACATTAAAAGTAAACAGCTTTTTTATGGCAATCATATTCTTTGGATTTGTTTTGAAGTTAAAACAATAGTGCAACTTTAATATTTTATAGGTAATACTGATAGGAAAACATTAACCATTTCAGCCTTCATTTCTTTTGCTGTTTCTGTTTTTGAATGAATTGGCTGCTATAATCTGGAGGGTATTATCTGTAACAGGTAAGAAAGTTTTTTTCAAATATTTATGCCTTTTAAAACATACTTTTGTTTCCCTTGCTTGTCCATATTTTTGTACTTCTCTATTCAATTCTCTTTCTACCAGTCCTAATGAAATTACAGCATTTCTATCAAATATCTCAATATATATGAATAAAATGAATAGGAATTAAAGTCAGGAAGCTATGAAAAATCACTTTACTATTAACACCATTTTAGCACCTCTATTCTTGATTTGCCACAAAAGAAAGCACTTTAGTGATAAATAAACCATTCTCACAACTGTAGTCATACAACAGAGTCAATGCCCTTTAAGACAGTCACCTGTGTTATGAGCTATTAAAATGGTTTTACATGTATAAACAGAATCTCACAGGAAACTAAAAGCACAATTATAGATTTAATTGAAATTAACCATCTTTATAGTCTACTTGGAGTTCTTCACTTTCTTAGGATTTATAATATTTAGAAAGAATTGTGAAGTTTGTATTAATGGATAGGAAAAGGCTCATAGGTCTGTGACCTTTTCAGAGTAGCACACAGAAAATGCGTTGCTTCTGCTTAGAATCATTCTTGCATTTGGCAGCCATAGTAATTCAGATACTTCAGATGACACTGAGAATTTTACAAAACGCCATGTAACTGAAGCAGGTAAAACAATGTAACATCACCAGAAATTGGAAATTTATACAAAGCCAGTGAACGTTTAATTTATGTGCAGAAGGTTGGCAGATATATTACTATTAGTACATTGCTATCATCCTGATATGCCAATTACGTTTTGTTTGTTAGCCATGAAAATCTCTTGCAGAAGAAGTGAAATGAAAAAGGGTGGGGGGATAATTTCAGCATGGCTGCAGTAACAAAGATTCAATACCTCTACCTCATGAGTCAAGTGTCTCTCTATACCTGCTTATTCACTTCTATTCTTCATTAAATATACTACCTGGTAGCTAATATAAATTTAAGAAATATTTTTGAAATATTAACTTAATAAACAAAGGTCTGAATAATTCATTACATATCCATTATGATTGCTTAAAAATAGTGTCTGAAAAATTCCAGAAGATATAAGGAACATTTTATATAGATTAAATATCAGTTCATAATTTTTGATAATGCAGATCGTACTAACAAAGATCTGTACAAAAATCATCATAATAGTTTGATTTCCTGAAAGACATTTCCCATATTGGTATTACCAAATACATCTGTTTCAATATTGAATTGTACTCATTGTGTAAAAAAAATTTGTTTTAAAATTTTTATAAATTCTTTACAAAAGTCACATGTACAAGACAGCCTTCAAGCACTGAAAACACCCAGAAATCAAATCACAGTCACCTTTAATCTATGAGTTTGACTCTAATAGTAATTGAACCAATAATTTATTTCACCTAAAACTATAAATGCTTTTAAAATCAATTAACAGAAATTTTCTGTGAAATATGTGATATGAAATTTCTTGCAACAAAACAGAAAATAAAATTTTCTGTAATAGTTGTTTGTGACTTTTAAAATTTCATGTGTATAAAATGATAAAAACCAAAGTACTTTTAAGCTAGAATGTCAACTAGAGCTTGCACATAACATTCTTCACTTTTTATAAATGTGAGAATTAAGGTGAAAGAACAGAGTAAAATGAATATACCAACATAACATGAACAGAAAACTAATTTTGATGATTCTGAAAACTATTGTGTCCTTTTCAGAAAGCTGTTTCCTCTAAAGAAACAATGAAATTGTTCATTTTACGAGTTATTTGTAAGATGTCTAATGTTGCAGGTGCTGAGTTATATGTTATAAAATGATGAAGACTAATAGAAATTAATAATATATTATTCCATTAGATGTTGAATCATGTGGTCCCAATCAATTTTAATTGAATTGGATGAGGTTCTTATATCCAAATATACTTGTGGGAGAATTGGATAATAACTGTATCCAATTTCATTTGTTGCTTTATACAAGATCATTGGATGAATGACATAGTAACCTTGAGTCTTAGAAAATTGGACGTATCTGAGAAAAATGCTCCTTATTTCATGATAAAGTATACACTAAGCTCTTTGATGGATGTGGATAAGAGTAATGATAAATATGAATTAGCTCTAATTGAATAGTACATCTTGTATACTTGTATTGACATATCATAATATACTGAATAAGGTGTTAGATTCAACAATCATTTTTCTAAAATTTCTATAGAAGAATGGAATATGTACTATATTAGCTTGATCATTTATATGTGGATGGATTTATGAATCTGTACCTCACAAATTGTACAAGAAAAATATTTAGGAACTAAATTATGTTACACAGTGCAATTCAAGGAACATGTATTACTTCAATTAATGAGATGTGATGACCAGAACCCTTTAACATAATCTATTATAAAAGTTTATATTTATTTTATTACACCTTCTGGAATAATTTATCTTTTTATCACCCTTTCCACTTAACTGTAGCTTAGCTCTTCAACATTGATTCAATCAACTGGCCTTTCCTTATTCTGTCATAATGAATAGACATTAGGTTCAATAAAAATGATTTAGAATAGTCACAGCTCCCAGTTACCATTTTTCAGATATGTTTCATCATATTTGGTCAATATACAATATCCTTCTGGAGTCCTATCTTCTTCATGTCTAATATTATCCATTTTTATTACTTTTATTTTTTTACACTATAGTTTTTACCCACCCCCCACCCCCGATCCACCCTCTGACGAAGTTCCACATGCCGTACCTCCACCCTGTCTCCAAGAGGATGTCACCAACCCCCACCCCCTGGGGCTTCCAGCCTCTTGAGGGTTAGGTGCATCTTCTCTGACTGAGTCCAGACCAGGCAGTCCTCTGCTGTAAATGTGTTGGGGGCTTCATATCAGCTGGTGTATGCTGCCTGGTTTGTGTTCCAGTGTCTGAGAGATCTCAGGGGTGCAGGTTAGTTGAGACTGCTGGTCTTCCTACAGGGTCACCCTCCTCCTCAGCTTCTTCCAGCTTTTCCCTAATTCAATCACAGGGGTCAGCTGCTTCTGCCCATTGCTCCCAGTGAAAATCAGTAGAAATAATCATATCCCTTAACTTCTTTACTATTTAATATGAAAAAATTTCCAATCACTTTTCTGCCATCTCATGTCCCCTACTCTTTCTGTATAGATTCTAATCTGTATAGATTATGAACTCATAATGATGTCTTCAGGACGTACTCTATTATCACATAAAGCATTTTCACTTGTTACCCTGACTGATTTGTAAATTCCTATTCCAACAATAAGAAACTTGGTTCATACCACCTGTCATCAACTGAGCTAATTATTCAAGATCTATGTCTTCTGTAGCAGTATTAAAATTGTTAACCTCATCCCACCATGAAAGCACTTTACCAACAAGAATGCAATCAAATTTCTCAGTTTATACGTTTACACCATTCAATTCCAAATTTATTTTGAGAAGCATCTCCCCTTATAATGACTTCGCTGAATTTGATTTGAACAGTCATTTTAAACTTTCAAACACTTATAATAAATTGACATTGTCTGCATCTATATTTTTCCATTTATATATCTTTGAAATTGTCAAATGCATTTATTAGTTTCATGTAGTAATTCTTTGTGTTATAAAGTTTTATATATTTTACTACATGTGTTATAATGCCATAGGTATATAAATAATTCTGCACAGTATGTCCATTACCATAAAAATATCATTTACTTTACCTATAAGCCCTAACTTGACTCCAAACCTCTAGCAACCACTGACCATTTTACTCTCTTTATTTGGCTTTTCTTATAATATTATATAGTTGAAGTTTTACAGTATTGTACATTTTTATAGTATTAAATAAAATTGTATTTAACCATGACAGCTATTTATGAATTTACTGTCAAGGGTCATTTTGGTAGCCTTTGATTTTGTGTAGAATTAAACAAAATATTTAACATTTGCACAAGTGTTTCCAAATCTAAAACTATGGTTATTTYTAAATATGGATTTTTGGTTTTATATAACCTCTAAAATGAATGGTAGCTTTAGTAAGGCATTACAGCAAGCATTTGATATTTCCAGATTGCTTGACTATTTAAAATGGAGTTTTTGCTTTCTTAGTGTTGAGTTTTAAGTTATTTTGTATATTTTTATTGCATGTCCTTTATTAGATATTCCAATTGTTCCCTATTTGTTTCACTCTCTGTAGCCTATCTCCTTAGAAAATAGACATCTTTAATTTCAATAAAATATAATTCATCTGATATGAGAGATGGTGCTGCAGTTATAAGCACTTGCCAATCTTATGGCAGATTTGGGTTTAGTTTCCAGCATGTATGTGAAGACTCTCAGTCATCTTTAACTCCATTTCCAGGATATAATCCATCTCCCACTGACACTGTTTGAAATACACACACACACTCACATATATATATATATATATATGTATATATATACATATATATATGCATATACAAAAACATGCATATACAGAAAAAAAAACAGATCAGCCCTGAAAACATATATCCTAATAAGATAAAACAGACTGGGAAGATCATATTTAAAAAATACATATGTAAATACATATACACACATAACAACAAACAATAAAAAAGGGCCCATGAATTTTCAAGAGAGCTAGGAGGGTTTGGAAGGAGGAAAGGTTAGGAAAAATATAATTATATTATAATCTCAAAAACTAAAAGAAAAAAGTTAGAATAAATAAATGTAAGCAAATTTAACTTATTTTCCTATCAAGTGTGAAATGTTAATAAATTGAATGTATATAATATTAAATTATCTAGTACTAAGGATAAGATTCTCTGGCACTTAGTGTTTTCAAATATAGAAGCTATTACTTCTACTATTAACACATTTTCATTACACTTAAAAATAACTGGTATTCACTAAACAATCTACCTGTCTGCAAAATTAGCAACACATGAATAATGCCAAGGTTTGTCATTTGCAGGAGTAGTAGATAAGCATCACTGCATCAGGTCTGTAGATGCCTGTCAGAATTTGGATGGCTTAACCAATTGAAATAAGTCTGGAGGATGAAAATATCTTCCTAGGTGGTTGATTATATGTGCATAGTGTACCCTGCTGGGGCTTGCTCTTCCAAGAGAAAGTCCTCCCCACAAGTTTACACCTTTGTAACAGTGACCCTGTAGTGAGTAGGGACAAGATGATTTCTTCAATGACTTTAAGGTATCTTTGCTACTGGATAGTCACAAGGTATATGACATTTTTATTGTACAACATTACTATTATCTTGTTTACATTTCAAATGTTGTCCCCCTTAGTGGTCTCGCCTCCATGAATTCCCCACATCATCCCCCTCCTCACTGCTTCTATGAGGGTGCTCCCCCATTCACCCTCCAACCCACTCTTATCTCACCCATCTAGCATCCCACTTCTCTGATTCATCAAGCCTCCATAGGACCAAGTGCCTCCCCTCCCACTGATGCCAGATAAGGCAGTCCTCTGCTATATATGTATCAGGAGCCGTGGACTGGCCCCTATGTATACTTTAGTTGGTGGTTTAGTCCCTGAGAGCACTGAGTGGTTAGTTGATACTGTTGTTTTTCCTATGAGGTTGCAATCCCCTTCAGGTCCTTCACCCCTTCCCCAAACTCTTCCATGGGGTCCCTGGGCTTAGTCCAATGGTTGGGTGTGCATATCTACATCTGTATCGGTCAGGCGCTGGCAGAGTCTCTCAGAGGACAGCCATACCAAGTTGCCATCTTGAAACACATCTTGGAATGAGCAATATTGTTTGGTGTCTGAGGGTGGGATGGATCCCAAGGTGGAGCTGTCTCTTTATGGCCTTTCCTTCAATTTATGCTCTATTTTTTTGTCCTTGCATTTCCTTTAGACAGAAACAATATTGTACCATTTTTTTAAAGAAGAAATTTCTCCTGAGACCTAATTTCTGAGCTTTCTGATAAATGCAAATCTTTCCACTGTTATATTTTCTCAATCTTCACTGAAAGCATTTCCAAAATCTGGAAATAATACCTAAACAATACATTGAATGTTTGGATACCTCAAAATTTTTTCAACATATTTTAGTCCATTACAATTAAACTCAGCTTCCTATAAACTCTTAGGGCATGGACAACATATACTAGCTATTTATAGAAATATAACACAGAGTCCTTGTACCCCCTAAAGYGCATTAGTAGTCTTTTCTATTTGCACTCCTTTCAATGCTCCCCTCTAAACCCCATCATGAGTACTCATTAAGCTCCATTTTTTCACATGCCTCGATTTTACTACCTTGCTTCTTTAAACATTTAACACAAGCCAGTTCTAAATCCTTTTAATCCATATCATCCTTTAAAGTCCCAGACAGGAGCCAATTTAAGTATTGTTAGATTTTATGTTACGGTGCTAAACATGAAAGAATCAAAATAAAGGAGAAAATATTTATTTGTTTGTTTATTTAAATTTCAGTCCTTTAGTGTTTGGATGTTTGCCTCCTCTACTTTGGGCCAGAGCACCCGTGAGGCATCACAACTGCTTGCCTCATTAACTGTAGGAAGAGGAGAAAGAATATGTGTCCTTCCATTCTCCTCTTTTGTTCTGAGCCCTAACTCCAGTTGATAGTGTTGCACATATTAGGATGTGATGTTCCCATACTTAGTTAACTATGCCTGAGAGCAAAACTTGAAGTTTGCATTGATATTCTCCCAATTATTTCTCAATACCATCAAATTGGTAACCCAGGTTATTTACCAATTATTTTCATGAGGCAATATACAGGAAACATAAAGAGCTTTGATATCCATTAATATATGAATAATGGAAATGTGATATATATATATATATATATACATACAAAAATGCAATATTCCTCAACTATTATGAAAAGTGCAATAGTGAAATTATCAGGAAATGGATTGATCTGGAAACAAAAATTCTATAGGATATAACCTAACTCTAGAAAGGAAAATGTCAAAGGTATTTTCCAATATGGATGTAAACTTTGAATCTTTAGAGGTATGTGCTGCATGTGAATACCCATAAAGGTCAGGAAATTATGGAAGGCATGTTGAGAAAAGTTTTCAAAGGAGAGTAGATAGAATAAACTGTTATAAAGGGTTAAATACAAATTATGAAAAAAGAAGAGATAAATTGAGGTGGGGGAAATGGGAGGGCAGGGTAGAAGAAGAAAAGTGGGAGATAAAATAAGCTTCAGAAAAGTCATCTAGAAACATTTGACTCTAGAAGTGTACTAAGCTATATACATTACAGACATACATAATTACATACATATGTACATCCATACATAAAAAGAGCTAAATGGAGTTAACTATAACTAGGTTAACAATAGACACCAAAGGATAATAAGTAAAAATCCCAGTCAAATGAATGGGTTAATTATTTGGAAATTGTTGGTCAGCGAGGTTTTCTAAAAACGTCCAAGTATTACAAGGGTATGTAAATTTTCAGTTACCCTTGAGAACTCTCAAGTCATATGATGATATGGATAAATAAGGTTCATCCCTACTGTCTGCCCTTCATAGTGATGGAAGGTATGAGGCACATGACCTGAGGAGAAAAGTAATCATAACTCTTACATAGCCATAAATCCTGTGAGGTACAGTAACTACCCACTGGTGCAATGGTAGCCTAAATGCCATAGGAGTAATCAAACAGCATCTGATTGAACTTAAGGTCCATTCCACAGGATCAAAGACATATCTGGAACCATTAGTGGTCCAAGAACCTATAGTTTGACAAGTAATCGACCTTTCAGGAAAACCTATTATGTTTATTCTGATAAATAGACACATTATTTAGACACATTCCTTATCTTTATGCCTATAGACTGAGACATTTCTCAACTTTCATCAGAGAAGCTGGGACTTATGGGAAGAGGGGAACCTGGAAAGGGAAAATCATTTGGAATATAAACAAAGAATATAGAAAATTTAAAAAAAAGTTAGAATAATAAAAAAAGATGGAAATTAACAGTAAGGCACAATTGGTCCATATTTCAGAGAACAAGAAACATTCAAATGTTCAGCACTAAGTGAAAATTATGCTGTACTGTCAAAATTTTTCTGTTTATTTACAATTATTAATATGTATGTCTTTCTAAAATTGTTTCTTGCTAATATCAATTGTATTTATTCCATGTACAACTCCTCCTGAGATTTTGAAGATTGGTATGAGAAAGTGATTTACTCAACATGAAGTATGAATTTAGTAAGTGTATGTAAAATTTACTTTTAAGTGTATGTCAAATTTATTAAGTGCATACAGATTTAATATCTCATAACTTTTGATGACTTCTGTACAGATGAAATGTTACGTGGTACATTTGTCTTACATATGTATGCTATCTACAGTAATATTAGGAAATAAAAGTTGCCTACAAAAATACTTTTTCTAAGGAGAAATTTATGCATCTTGTGGGAACCCTTAATGAAAATTAGCATGATTTAAAAATTCTTAGAAATTCTGTATATTCAAATATACAGTATATACCATGAATCTGATACGAGATCTAAAGGAGTTTCTAAAGGATTTAAAAAATAATGGTGATGATTGCAATGATGATCAATATTACTGTTTGTACTATTTATATGCTTAATTTAAGTAAGTAAATTTACACCTTGTTTGAACACATTATCTTTGATAGTGCTACAACCTACATTTACCACCTTTTAAGAAATCATATTGTCAAGTTACTTTTTAACTTAGCAGAGTCTTAGGAAAATTGTTCTTTGATGTGATAATAATAATCTGCTGCAAATTATGCCTCAGTATCACCTTTGGTTGCACACCTAGGTAATACAATACAAGGGGCAAGGGCTGAAGTTTCTGTCTGTGACAGAAAACAAATGATAGAGTACTACTGCAGCAAATGAAACACTTCTCCACTGTGAGGAATATGAACTTGCAATTAGTTTCTATACTTTCTCAAATAAAAAAATAACATGATTTCTAAAAAAATAAGCAGGCAGGATAAAATAGATTCCTTGCATGCCATTGTATTTTTACTTACTTTTTTCAAGGACTAGTACCATCTGTTCTCAATATTCTTTATACAATTACAGAGGAGACTAAAAATTCCTTCCACGCATAACTCATCATCTAGGGAAAGCAAAAAAAATATCTAAGGAAGATTTTTTTAAATTCCTTTTACCCTTTGCCACATACCTCCTGTCAGCCCCAAACATTAGATTCCATCAAAACGTAGGGTGCTAGAGAGATGGCTCAATGGTCAAGAGCACTGGGTACTCTTCCAAAGGACCCTGGTTCTATCCATAGCACCTACATGGCAGCTCTCAACTGTTTGTAACTTCAATTCCAGGGGATTTGACACCCTCACATCAATGCACATAAAATAACATTCTAAAAAAATCAAAACTTAACCAAGCAGTAGAAAGGATGTTCAGTAGAAGAGCCAAACAACAATTCACTATCCAAATCATAAATTTACAAATAGGTGCATAGATTTATGTGTGTTAAAGTCCAAAAACAATTATTGTTTTTCCAGCTCTATCAGTTCATGCACTGGCATTACAAAGTCACTGACTCAATGCAAAGTTTATCTTTATTTTCTAATGCCAGAGCCTAGTTCATAGTATGTAGTCCACGTATTAATGTTATTCTTATTAAAATATATGGATACAATGGATTATAAAAGGGTTTAACTATAAACTATATAAATATAGTTTAAAATCACCAAACCATATTTATCCTGGCATCTCATCAAGATATTACAAATACTTCATTTGATCATTGTTAAAAATTTGTTTAATCACTCATAAGTGGTGAAAAATGAACTCGGTAATGTATGTAAAATTTACATTTTTTGTTTCACAAAAACCATAGTTAATATCAATCTCCAAAAGCACAATCTGCAGCTAAAGACATGAAGCCTTGGAAGCAATAGGTTGGAAATTGTGAAATATGTTTTCACTTTATCACTATAATCTTCCTGTAAATTAGTCACATGTTGCTAAGTAACTAACAGCATCATATAAAAAAAATCGCTATACCCAATATGTTCAGAAAATATATTAGAAGTGTCAATATTTTCCAAGCACAAATTGAAGAGGGAAAGAAAAAAAGAAAATGATAAGAGAAAATCTAACTAAGTTAAAACTGGTTGATGACAGAAAATGGACAATCACAAATGTCATAGAAAATAGGTCAGTAAATTTGGCAAAGAGCCTACAGGCAGTCAAGCACATCAGTAAAATGAAGTGGGAGTATAAGACATGTTTCTCAGCCAGTTGTGATTTCCTTCGAATAAAGAAGTTTACAGAATAACAGGCTTAACCTCATCAGCCACACATTTGATCATTGTTAAAAATGTGTTTAATCACTCATAAGTGGTGAAAAATGAACTCTGTAATATATGTAAAATTTACATTTTTTGTGTCACAGTCTTATCATTTTCTTTTTTCTTTCCCTCTTCTCTGTTGGACATATCTGTTCTTTCATGATAAACTGCTTCTGCACAAACACGGATATTTAGCAAATGGATGGAACTAGAAAGTGTCATCCTGAGTGAGATAACCCAATCACAAAAGAACGCACAGGGCATGCACTCACTAATAAGTGGATGTTAGCCCAAAAGGTCAAAATAAACAAGTTACAATTCACCCAGAACAGGAAGCTCAAGAAGAAGGAGGACTTAAGTGAGGGTGCTTTGGTTCCTCTGAGAAAGGGAACAAAATACTTAACAGGAGCAATAAGTGAGACAATGTGTGGATCAGAGACTGAAGTAAAGGCCACCCAGAGATGCCTTATGTGGGGATTCATCTTATAAACAGTCACCAAACCCGGACACTACTAGAAGTGCAAGACCAAAAGGAGCATGCCATGGTTGTCTTCAGAGGGGCTCTGCCAGAGCCTTACAGATACAGAGGCAGATTCTACCAACCAACTATTGGACTGGTAGTGGGATCCCCAATAGAAGAACTGGAGGGTGGTCCGGAGGAGCTAAAGGGATTTATAGCCCCATGGGAAGAACAATGATTTCGGCCACCCAGACACACTAAATTCCCAGGGACTGAACCATCAACCAAGGGGTACAAATGGTTCCAGCCAAGAATGTGGCAGAGGAAGGCCTTGTTGGGCATCAGTGGGAGGARTGGTCCTTGGTCAGGTRAAGGCTCAAYAGAKGCCCCAACAAAGGGAAACCGAGGTGGGGAGGTGGGAAAGTGTCGGGTGGAGGGGCATATACGTGTAGGCAGGGGGTGGGAGGAGGGGTTGGGGGTCTTTGGGGAAGGGGGAAATCGGGAAAGATTTTACCATTGGCATTGTAAATGAAGATGATATTCAGTAAAAAAGAAAAAGAAAATCAAACTCATTAGATGACTAGCCTTCTATATATTCTAGTAGGTTTGATGGGATTCATGCTACTTTGCCTACCAATATTGATTTTATTTTTGTAATTTGACCAATACATGAGGATTTCTTCCTTCCCTTGTTTGTCTTATGTGATAATCCAGCCTATTTTAGATTGGGCAAATGCAGGACAGGCATAACATGATATAAGCCAGGTAATGTTGATTAACAAGCTGCTTAATTGGGCCTGGAAAAAGATGACTCTAAAACCAAGAGTAGAGAGTAAGGCCTGTGGGTGCTGAGATGGCAGTGGGCAGAGGGAATGAGGAGGGGGAAGCATATTTTCAGACAAAGATGGTTCTTAAAGAAAGCATGTTATGAGGCCACTAACTAGGAGCTAGGCATGAGGCTGCAAAGATAGCTACAAGTATGGTGATAGGGGAATTACAAACCTTGCAAATGAGGAAGGTTTCTGTGTGTAGTTTGTAGCTAGGTTTGTGGGCTTGCAGATAGTAATGAGTTCAGGAAAATAGAAAAGTAAATTATCTGGAAAATGTGGTTTGTGAACAATCAGGTCTGGTGGACATTTTTTAAATAAATTATTGATGTGGAGAGCCTCATCCTACTGTGGTTGTGGTGTTGTATAAGAAAGCCACTGGGCCAGTGGTGTTGTATAAGAAAGCAAGATTAAGAATCCAGGGGTTGGAAGCCTGTTTAGGAACACTCTACCACAGCTTCTACATCAGTTCTTCACTCTAGGTTCCTGCCTTTAGTTCTTTCCCTGATTTCTTTCAGTGATGGAGTGTGATCTAAGACTTGTAAAAAGGAAACAGAACCTTTTCTCCCCAAGTAGCTTTGCTTATAGTATTCTAATCATACAACCTTCTAATGTTGTAATAGCATCCACACTTTGGTCTTCCTTCTTCTTGAGCTTCATGTGGTCTTTGAATTGTATCTTGGGTATTCAAAGCTTCTGGGCTAATATCCACTTATCAGTGAGTGCATACTATGTGTGTTCTTTTGTGTTTGGGTTGCCTCACTAAGCATATTTTCTAGTTCTATTCATTTGCCTGTAAATTTCAAGAGTGTATTGTTTTTAATAGATGAGTAGTAGTACCCCATTGTGTAAATGTACCACATTTTCTGTATCTATTTTTCTGTTGAAGGACATCTGGGTTCTTTCCAGCTTCTGGCTATTATAAATAAGGCTGCTATGAACATAGTGGAACATGTGTCCTTATTACATGCTGGGGAATCTTCTGAGTATATGCCCAGGAGTGGTATAGCTGGGTCCTCAGGTAATACTGTGTCCAATTTTCTGAGGGACCACCAGACTGATTTCTAGACTGGTTGTACCAGCATGCAATCCATGAACAATGGAAGAGTATTCCTCTTTCTCTACATCCTTGTCAGCATCAGCTGTCATCTGAGTTTTTGATCTTAGCCATTCTGACTGGTATGAGGTAGAATCTCAGGGTTCTTTTAATTTGCATTTCCCTGATGAATTAGGATGTTGAACATTTCTTTAGTTGCTTCTTGGCCAGTTGATATTTCTCAGTGGAGAATTCTATGTTTAACCCTGTGTACCATTTTTAATAGGGTTATTTGATTCTCTGGAGTCAAACTTCTTGATTTATTTGTATAAAACCACAAACACTGAAACTAATAGAAGAAAAAGTGGGGAAGAGCCTCAAACACGTGAGCACAGGGGAAATTTTTCTTAACGGAACACCATTGGCTTATTCTCTAAGAACAACAGTAGATAAATGGGACTTCATAAAATTGCAAAGCTTCTGTAAGGCAAAGGACACTGTCAATAGGACAAATCAGCAATCAACAGATTGGGGAAAGATTTTTACCCATCCAATTGTCTTGTTTCTTGATGTTGTTATCTGATCTTGTCATTTATAGATGTGTGTGTGCTGTATTTTGGTTAGTGTTACTGCTCTATATCCTAGGAAAGTTTGATGTTTATGGTGTCCCTCGTATAGTGCTTCTGTAGGTTGGTGTGGGACAGAATGGAATGGAGATGGCCAAAGAAGGAAGGTTGACAGTGGTAATGGCAAAGGGCTAGGGAGACCAGACTCTATACCAAGAGGCATAGTTCCATGGGAAAGAAGGTACAGTGGGATGCATGGCTCCTAAAAGCAGGCTGTTATAGAGCTTAGAGTAATTCTGGAGATAATGGAGAAGTAGAGGTATAGTGAAATTTCCCATCTGCGTTCCAACCCACTATGGCCAATGATTTCCTGGTAGAATGTGATTCTGTGAATTAAGAGCTGGCAAAAAGGAATCGATTTTCTAGAAGTCTGACAGGATCTGTGTTAAAATGTTAAACTGAGACCATGAATGTTATAGGACTAACCAACCATTTTCTGCTTGGGTTTAAACCCCACTTCATGAGTTGAGAAACCATAATTGACACTGCTAAAGTGGCCAAGAAGCTGGTATTAGATAAATCATGGGCCTAAGAAAAAATGTAATAATGTTATTCTTATGAATATGCATAGCAATAAAATTACTCCTAATGACATACGGCTATACCTGTAGGTCAGTACCTTGCTCAGCCATCACCAGAGGAGTTTCTTCTTGCTGTAGATGGAAACTAACACAGAGACCACAGCTGAACAATGTAGAGAGTAAGAGTCTTTGCAGAACTTACTTCAAAATGGAACATCTTCATGAAACCACTCTCCTCCCTCTGGTCTCACAGATCTATGCAGAATCAAAGCACAAACACTATAAGAGTTGCAGGTTATGGATGACTAAGAAAAAGGTTATTTTCAGACACAACAGGACTGATGCACATATGAACACACAGACACCAGACACGATGGTAGCATGTGCAAGACCTGGACAAATGTAGGCTAGATGAATTTTGTGTACCAAGAAGGGAGAATGCATATAAGCTCCTACCCCTAACCAAGAAGCTACCTGCAATTGATATCTAAAGGAAAAAAATAAAGGAAACACTGGCTTTCTCAACTGAAATCTCCATAGGTATATTAATCATACTACAGGACGGCCCCCAAGCCAAGGAATAGTTGGTTAACACAAAATGAACTCAGTGGTATTTTTCTAGACATTTTGTCTCACATTTTTTGTTTAGTTAATTTTATTTGTTCTTATTCTTCTACTTATTTATTTTGCATTCTTGTTGCAGTCTTTTTGTTTCCTGTTTTTATTTCACCTTTGATTGTTTATTGTTTGTTTTATAAAGAGATGCAAAAAGAGAAAAATAAAATTGGGGAGAGTAAAGAGGTTATAAAAAATTAGGGGAGGGGAAAATGAACAAAATATAAATTACAAAGGTAACTTTTTTCAAAACAAGTAATGACTTTTAAGAAACATGTAGGAAAAAAGAGCAAAACACAATGCTAGCAGTTATTTAATATATTCATAGTAATAATACTAATATAATAAAAGTATCAATTTCATCTTGGTGACTCCACAAAACACCCCAAAAGTAATGGTTCAGGGCCAAAATACTATGAATAAAATCACAGAATTCACTTAACATTTTAAGACCCCTGCAAAAAAGCATAAAACTGAAACATTTCTAAGTGAAATGAATAAAAAGAACGCTTTCATTTTAAGCACATTAGCCCATCTGTAAGTTGGCACAGTTCAGCATTTGGAGATGTCCAGTTGATCTGTGATTTCTCCCTAAGTGCAGGAGTGAATAAAGTATGAGTGCAAGGTCATTAACCTTTGAGGGACCTGGCTGGGAAACCTATTTTTCTGTCTCACCTCAGTCAAAGCACTAAGGCATTTGACATAGTTAAGATGTCTTTGGTATGGTAAGGACAAAAAATGATTATCTTGGCTTTCAGCAAACCTGCATATTTCAGAGAATATACCATTCTCTACAGTGTGTGTGACTCTGTAGAGCCGAGAAAAGCATAGAACCCCTACGAGAATAAAGGAAAGGAATGTGTACTTATCTAGGCAAATTTCTGTTGTACTGATATGTGAATATAAGGATGACGTTATTGACAGCATGAATGTCGTACTGGTGTAAATGCGAAAATTTGAGACTTCTTCATCAGAATATAAATGTAGGCAAAATGTCCAAATCTGTCAGTGTCTTTCTTTAGGGAAAAGGCAAAAGAGTTGTTAACATATATATGTACAATGCATAAAAGCCTTAGGCTTCTTATCTAGGACATACAGAGAGGGACAAAATATATACATCTACAGGAAATATTTAGGAGGTTCTCAGAATATTGAACACTCAAACAAGCCCCCCCCACCAAAATCCTCGCCCAACTATTTCATCATTAAAGAAATAAAAAGTAACCAACAACTGACCACGAATTGCTGATTGTTAGCATTTTTCTAGGCTCTGTCCCACAGTTACCTGGCAACAGCCAGGTATGTCTGACTCAGTATAAAAGAGGATTCTTGGACCCTCATTTCTCTCTTGCTCACCTTGCTCCCCAGCTCTCTTAACCTCTTCCCACTTTGTCTCTTCTCTCACCATTCCCTTATCCACTCTCTCTCCATATGCTCATGCCTGGCCTCTCCTCCTATACTCCTGGTACTTCAACTCACTGGAGGGCTAGGTACATCCTCTCCCACTGAGAACAGACAAGACAACCCAGTCAGGTGAGCAGGATGCTCAGGCGGGTAAACAGAGTTGAGGTATGACCAGCGCCAGATGTTTGGGACCTACATGAAGACCAAGCTGCATATTTCCTACATGTATGGAGGGAGCTAGGGACTGTGCTTGTTCTTTGGTTGGTGGTTCGGTCTCTGGGATTTCCTCAAGGGTCCTGGAGTGGATAGGAACTCCACAAGAAGATGAATAGAGTCAACTAACCTGCTCACCTAACTTGCCTGTTTTGCCTGACCTCAATGGAGAGGATAAACCTAGTGCTGCAGTTACTTAAGTTACCAGGGTGGGTGGGTTTGATCCTCAGGAGGGACCTTACCCTTCTCAAAAATGAAGAGAGAAGTAAGTGGGGGATGAGGTAGTTGAGATAGGGATATAAATTGAATAGATTAATTAATGGGGGAAAAAGGAAACAAAAAACCA
>BDUI01041785.1:5873-16707 GCA_002335545.1 Apodemus speciosus | reverse complement strand
AGAAGGATTCAAATTCCTAATCTCTTATACCAAAGCAGCAACAAATTTTTGACATAATGTGGGGCTATTGGCCATTCCTTGAGGCAAAACTTTCATGGGTTCTTTAAAATTTCAAGCAGGCACACTAAATGCAAACCTTTTATAACCATCAGGATGCAAAAGGCTGGTATAAAATAGTATAAGTTCTATGGTTTCATTAATCTTTCATAAATCTTTCAATAATCTCCACTGGACTGATATTTATCACCTCATATTCACCAAATATAGGTGAGATCTAGGAGGAACTAGATGTTTCAGTGTGGTCAGCTTGCAGTTGCTTCTGCACTAGCTGTTGAGCAGCCAGGATTTTTTCTGAAGTTAGAGACCACAATCCACCTATACAAAACCATCACTTTTCCAAGTGATTTTATCTGCATGGAGTGCCAATGGTTTCCATTAAGAATACCCTCAACCTGTTTTTCCTTTTTGGGGCATAGCTACCATGGGTGCTTTTACTGCTACTTTGTTTCCAACCCAATTACCAGGTAAAAGAAATCTCAACTCAATCAGTAAAAATACAAGCTAGAAGCCTAGATTGGGCAGATTTCCTATTACACTATTCTATTCCCATYTATATTATCCCATATAACTTGTGGTTTCTCCAGGCCACGAGCTTCTCTCTCTCTCTGTAGCCTCTCTGTCCATCCTCCGTAGCTCCTCCCCCAAACTCTCAGCTCCTCCCTCTTCTTCCTGCCCAATCATTAGCTCAAGCCTTTATTTGAACCTTTAAGGCAAGGGGAGAAGGTTCACAAGGTAACTCCTCATCTGCAGTTCCTCTGAGGAGTGGAATTAGCATCAAAATACAAGCCCAAGGCTATCCACRACAGGTGCTAATTCTCCCTGATTTTGCTTTCCTAACCCTCGGTTAGRCAAATAACCACAATCAAACATTTGTTGTGTAACTTTATTTTTTTGGACTGTATAAAAGGATTCCCATGCCCATCATTATATCTTTTCCCCACAATTTTACAGGCAGGTTAGAATCAATGTAAGGCTGAAAATAATCCTTGGTGGCCGTCCTCATCCCCCCAGTGTAAGAGATCACTGCTTTGCTCAGGACTCTGACTTTGCTCTAGCCTCTGTAATTGAGTAATGGTAGTTGTTTTAGGCCAAGATCCAGGCCAATGACTAGAAGCGATTACAGAGATAAATCTGCTCCTGTGTCCAGCAGCCCTCTTTTTTTCCATATACTTTTAAAACTAGTTCAGGTCTTTCAGCTTTTATCACCTGGACCCAATAAGCATCGGAAGAACCAAATCCTTTTGTTCCTTGAACTTAAGTTTTGTCATTACCAATGGTATAAGGAGTAATTCTCTGTCTGGTTTGAATGACAGAAATACCGGCAGGTGAAGCTTTCATGATTTTAATTTCCCTGTATAATCTGMATCTATAACTCCTGGGCCAATCATCAATCCCACCTTTGTGGTGCTTCTTCCCAGTAACAAYCCTACAGTTCCTGATGACGACGACRGACCATATATTCCAGTAGGAGTTAATACTCTGTAGGTGGAGGGACTGAGATTGCTTTGCTGAGGAATGAACTGCATGGCCCCATAACATTGATTTGGGGCCTGGGGCTGCCCCCCTCTCCTGGTTCCCTGAAGGAGATTTCCTAAATCATCTCTTAGACCTGCATTCACTAGCCCAGTGCACCCCTCTGTTGTATCTAGGACAGACTCCTGTTTTTTTCTCTCATTACTATTTTCTTTAGTTCTATTTRGACAATTCCTCACTTGATGCCCTGTCTGTCCACACCCAAAACAACTCCCAGGAGGCCCATTTTCCTTTTCCAGTCTGTACAAGTTTTCCCTGTAGTGTGGTGACCATAGCCACATATAAGACGAGTCCAATGTCTGAGCATAATCTAATATAGTCTGTAATAGTTCCAGTCTTTCTAGAAGGTCTCCYGGCAGCCTGGCAGGCTGTGTTTGCATTTCATAAACCAATTGGYTTACTAAAAGCCATYCAGCATTAGCATCTCCAAACACTCTCCCTGCCGTTTTCAACCTATCAACAAACTCCTGAAAAGGCTCATTAGGTCTCTGCCTCATTTTTGAAATATCTTAAGACAAATCCCCTTTACTAGGCAAGGCATTCCAGGCGCTTTGAGCAACAGTGCCAATTTGAGCATAAGTACCAGGATTAAATTGTAACTGATTCTGTATATCCTGATACCGACCTTCTCTTGTTAACATCTCATAAGTAACTGGATAGTTAGCTCCAGCATTTAACTCCGCCGTCTGCTGGCATCTTTCAAAAAGTTCTGTTTTCCGTAACAGATAATCTCCTCCCCGCAGACATGTACGAGCTCACTGTTTCCAGTCTGCGGGCTGCAGAGCCCCAGTGGAGAGGCCATCTGACATAGCCACGGTAGACAGAGCAGTAGTCCAGACTGAGCACAGGCAGCTCTCAGCTCCTTTGGCTGTTTAAAAGGAACGGGAGTGTGTCCTGAAGTCCAACACCTAAAAGCATCTGTGGGAATCTTTTCAGGACCAGGTGTGTAAACTTATCGAGACTTCCTCAGAGAACCAAGGACAGATTTTTTTTTTCCTATAAAAGTCAGAAACTGCCGGGCGTGGTGGCCCACGCCTGTAATCCCAGCACTTGGGAGGCAGAGGCAGGCGGATTTCTGAGTTCGAGGCCAGCCTGGTCTACAGAGTGAGTTCCAGGACAGCCAGGGCTACACAGAGAAACCCTGTCTCGAAAAAAACCAAAAAAAAAAAAAAAAAAAAAAAAAAAAAAAAAAAAAAAAAAAAAAAAGTCAGAAACTGGGTAAACTGTCTTTGACTTATCTTGGCTCCTCTAGATTTTAAGCATATGTATAAAAAGCATTCTACCATTACCTCGCCCCATTCTTACAGGTTTTACTCACCACTAGCCAAAAATTTCTATTTTCCTTTGCGCATGCTTCCTTTCCCCTTTCCCCAGGGGTCCTTTACCCCCCACCCCTGTACTTGAGCCCTTGGATGTTGAGACACTGCCTGACCAATCAGTGGGGTCTATTTTTTTCCAGTCTGTTTTTATATCATTCTAGGTACATACAAACAAATTTGGTCAGTCGTTTTGTTTTGTTTTGTTTTGTTTTGTTTTGTTTTCGAGACAGGGTTTCTCTGTGTAGCCCCGGCTGTCCTGGAACTCACTCTGTAGACCAGGCTGGCCTTGAACCCAGCTAAATTTGGTCAGTCTTAACGCATAAACAAAGTAGTGAAGGAACAAACAGAATTGTAGACCAAGGTCCCGTGATCACTGTATTCAGAGTCTTAACAAGACCCATCAAGATACAAAGAACACCTTCCTCAGCTGGATTCATCCTGAGCCCACTTCCCTGTCCTAGCCCAAAGTCAAATTCCTGCCTCAGCCTACTTCCTTGTCCTGGCCCAAACTCCTAGAGTCCCAAACTCCAAAATCTGGCCAAATTCCTAGAAGGCAGCACCAAGAGCTTGTAGCCTGCTTGTTGAGCATCCGTGTGACTGTCTGTCTGTCTGTCTGAAGTTACTGGAGCTTGTCTTTTGCTTCAACCCTTCCTTGTGTGTGCCTATGTGTTTGATTTCCCCCCTTTCTTTCATTGGCTGCCATAGGTAACAGCCCCCCTTGGTATCTGGACTGACACCCCTCAGTTGCTCTCAGCCTAACCCCCTTGCCTCGGTTTGGCCCTGTGGAGTCAGAGCTGGTCACCAGTGTCTGGAATCTGTTTTTGGTTTCTTTGTGCTGGTTGAGCACTTCAGCTTGTTCACAGGCTTCATTTCTCATGCACAGCTCACAATCAGGGTCTACCCTGAGCTCCAGACCAGTTGGGACTACCCGGTGGCAGCTTGTTTTAGAACAAGGTGAAAATGGAGGCAGATAAGATCTTTAAAGATGTGATTTCCAAGAGAGATCACTTATTGTATGTGTGGATGTGGCTATGGTACACTTGCCGTCCGACTCGTGGGGGTGAGGGTGGGGTCAGTTCCCACAAACCATGTGGCTTTGGGGGATCACACTCAGGCTGTCGGGCTTGGTGGGATAAATGCCCTTTCTCACTGAGCCATGTCTCCAGCCTGTGGTGTTGTCCTTGGTAAGTAGGCCTTTATTTAAATCTCCCCCAAGGTTTGCCTGGCAGAAAACATCTGCGGGAGGGAACATCTTGGCAGCACATTTCCCATTTCTTTTTCATGCATGTTTTTCATTCTCTTTAAAAAAAGAAAAAAATCAAAGCTTTTCTTTCACCCGCTCCAAGGGATAAGCCACAAAAGTTGCTAGGGCACAGAGAAATGAATAACTTAGGTTATTGTGTCCCAAGCCCTCCTGTAATCAAGGCACCGTAAATCCCTGTCCATCCTCCCCGCTTTGCCTCATCGAGAAGCCTCTCCTAGTCAGGGTGGAACAGGGTCACAACAATCACAACTACTGTGTGCCTCCACTTGTCAGCAAAGAAGAAAAGBGTCTCAGCGGTTTATAGCATGCACTGTTGTTCCAGGAGACCTGAGTTCATTTCCCAGAACCCTTGCTTGGTTGCTCACAATAAATAGCTTATAGCTCCGATGGCATCCGACATCCTCTTCTGGAGTCTGAAGGCACTCATCACAGGACCATACACAGAGGCACACAATACACATACAATTAAAAATAAAAACAAATCATTTGTCTAGGAATGGTAGTGCATACCCTTAAACATGAGTCCTCAGAAGCCAGGAGCAAGATTGTATCTGTGAGCTTCGAGGTAGCCTGGTTTATGTATTGAGTTCCATGTCAGCTGGGGCTACATAATGAGACCCTGTTTAAAAATAAACCTTAAAAACGTTTAATTGCATATTTATTTTAGAACAAAAAGAGGAAAAAGGAAAAGCAGCTTCCTAGCAAGTCTTTGAGGTGTAACTTGAGCCATTAAAATGATAAATATGTCTATCGCTGTGACTCTCAACTGGTTCTGAGATGCCTCTGTCATGCTATTGGGTGGATCTCCTTGCTGAGCCTCAGTCTGTCTGTCTGCCTGCTTGCCTGCCTGTCTGTCTTTTTTTGCTTGCACGTTTGCCATGTGCATGCCTGATGCTGTGGAGGCCAGAGAAGGTATTGGATCCCGTGGGCCTGTGTCCAGGAAGCTTTCCACGGATCTCTGGCCTGGCTGGGTGTGAGGGCTCGGGCAAATGGGAGAGGGTACGAGCAGGAAGTGGGAGCCGTCCTCACTGCCTCCACTGCTGCAGCTGCCTCTACTTCAGTCTCCACAGCCAGTTCCACTTTGCCCTGAGCTGAGTCAGGCCTGGCTGGGCTGATGAGAAGCAGACTAGCCGTTGAGGAGTGCTGGGGAGCTTCTGGGGGCATTTTGGGAGAGCAGACCTCTTCCCCAGAGGCGGYGTTACAGCCCTTATGACAGAAGCTCTCAGGCAACAGAGTAGTTCTCACACACACCTTCGTGCCTTCCAGGTAGGATTCTTACACAGTTTTGGGGTGGGTCAGGGTCTGCCAGCAGCTACTTCTCAATGGCTTGGTCTGAAAGCTTGGGGAAACCTTATCTGCTTGTGGGAGGGCTTGGTGCTGCTCCTACATGACTGGCCACACACCTCTCTGCGGGTGTTGGGGGAGGCTGTAGCTATGTGTCAGGAGCCCAAGGGGCATGGCCAAATGCCTGCCTCTCCTTGCGACAGTCATCTGCTGGGTCTCCGGGGTTTTAAGCCTGTGCTTGACCAGGGACCAGGCTGCCTGTCACAGCTCATCACCCCACAGGATCCCAGAACTACCCATGACTGTGAGCTGTATAATGGCTACTGGGAACCGAATCTGGGCCTCGGCAAGAGCAGCCAGTGCTCCTAACCACTGAGCCACCTTTCCAGCCTCTTAAAATTTTATTATTATTACCATTTCAGATTTTTTTGTTTTGTTTTTTGTTTTTTTCGAGACAGGGTTTCTCTGTATAGCCCTGACTGTCCTTGAACTCACTCTGTAGACCAGGCTGGCCTCAAACTCAGAAATCTGCCAGCCTCTGTCTCCCAAGTGCTGGGATCAAAGGCATGTGCCACCACTGCCCGGCGCCATTTAAGGTAGTTGGTGCTGCATCTCGAACCCTGGGCCTTGTGCATGCCAGGCGAACTGTTTCCTCCCCGGCTTTCTTTCCTTCTCTTAGCTCTTAAAACTGTCTTTGCCTGAACTCCAGTGCTGCTCAAACTGACAACGGCATTTAAGGTTACAAAGAGCACACCAGCACCAGGCACGCCCTTGACAGTGTCAGCTCCAGGAAGCTTGAGGGGCCGCTCAGCCTGCGGGTGCCTGATTACGTCATTTCGATGGGGCACGGCTTTCTGTTGAATGCCCAGTCTTGTGAACCAGAGTTTATCGGAGGGAGTCTATGGGGGGGGGGGTTATGAGAGCATGGATGAGGGGTGTTCTGTGACATTTTCCTCTGGACCATGCACAGTTTGGAGTAGAGACAACCTTGTCCCAGTGAACAACACTGTGGCAGCCAGGTCTGTGGTAGTGGTGATGGTGATGGTGATGGTGATGGTGATGGTGATGGTGATGGTGATGGTACTGGCACTTTGACTCTTCCCATATGGTCACAGAACCCTCCCTTGGGAGTCTAGCTGTCACTTCTGGAGTGGGAAGGCAGCAGAGAGGTGGGCCTCTGGGATGCAGCCTCTGCAAATCAGGCATCTGTGCAGGGTGGGACCTGGTGGTGATGCAGCTGTTTGGGGTCACCCACGCTCCTGTACGWCAGCCTGAATGTGCTGTCATCGAACTGACATTTCTGGGGTCTGCACTTTGGTCTGTCATTGCTTGCTACCCTGTAGGGGGTGAAGAGATGTTTGCTCACAGCTCTCCAGAAAAGGATGATACAGCATGGGGTGACTGTCATGAACATGGATGATTCAGGCAGCTGCTGTCTGAGCCACGCCTGGGTGACAATTCTCAACAACCTTGTGACCGAAGCCTCATGCCCCAGTGAGCTACCACCTCCAACAGACTCCAGTGCCTCTTTTGACCATGTTCACATGGGTAGGGAGGGAATGGGTGCTGGTCTCTCTCTCAGATGTGTCATGCTCAGAGGACGGAGCTCCATAATCAGGGACACCTCACCAATAACTTACTGCATAGTTAAAAACTGGAGACAGCCTCAGAGAGTCCACACTGACCTCAAACACTTCTCTTTTTTGAGAAAGTGTCTCTCTAAATAGCCCTGACTGTCCCGGACCTATGGAGACTTTCTGACTCACAGAGATTCCCCCTGCCTCCCAAGCACTGGGATAAAAAGCCTTGTCATCACACCCAGCTGACCTTGAACTGCATCCTATTGCCTGTGTGTCCCAGGTGCTGTGACRTCAGGCGTGTGCTCCCGTGCATCCCCTGCGTGATTCCCTGCATTTCCATGTTTTGTTGAAAGTATCACACTCTTATGAGAAAAAACCTTTGGTTAGCTGTTCCCTGCTAATCAAATTCCCATTTCTCCATTTGCTGGGAAATCTTTGATGACTGGGCCACCAGCCACTTCCCTCCCACCTTTGCCTGTGTTGATCACTTCCTAGAACTGGGCAGGCAGGCCCGGACTATGTTCGCGCTGCGTTCTGCTGTGTCTGTGGGCGCATCAGGGAGCATAGCAGGCTTGCTGTGGTCACATGTGTACCCTCCTCTGTTCCTGTTTTCTTCCTTCCTTCCTCCCTCCCTCCCTCCCTCCCTYCCTCCCTYCCTCCYTCCCTYCCTYCCTCCYTCCCTTCCTCCCTCCCTCCCTCCCTTCCTCCTTCCCTTCCTTCCTCCTTCCCTTCCTTCCGTCCTTCTTCCCTCCCCACCTTCCTCCTTTCCTCCTTCCCTTCGGTTAAATTACTTAGAGTAATGGGCTTCTTTATGGTATTTTACTAGTACCTTTGTTTTATGCCTACCCCTTCTCCGCCATGGTGTCCCCCCACTCTCCGCCCTCCCCTCTCTCACTGCACCGCTTTGGCCCCAATACCCCCAGTACTTGGGTTTCCCTTCCCATTCACTTCTCTCTCCACACAGCTTCCTATCTTGTGAACCCCTAGATAGTTTCCTGGACTTTACCCATTTTTACTCCCATGTAACTATAAGAATTTAACAATTAGAAGCTAGAATCCCCAAGTGGGAGACCTCATAAGGTCCTCATCTTCATTCCCTACATGAAACAGTTGTAACAACTGTTTATGAAGTGTGATGGTTAATTTTTTTGGTTGTAGACTTTGTTACATTGAGAAGGACCCAGAAGGTAGTTACCCTGGGCATACCCCGGTTGGAGGGGGAGACCCACCCTGATTGTGAGTAACCCCTACCACAGGCTGGAGTTCTAGGCTGAGTAAAATGTGAAAAAGGGAACGCCAGCCCCAGCGTTCACGTGTCAGAGTCAAGTCTGCTCAGATGTGAACTGGCAGCCTTCTTACTGCCCCCTGCCTTCCCACCACCTCTTCGTTGGAGAGCTGAAGTGAGCCCTTCTTCTCTTACATTGCTTTCTGTTAGGTATTTCCTTACACTAACCAGCAAGTAACTAATTTATACAGGATTTACTTTGTGTCCAGTATCACATGTCTCTTGGGAATTATGTACAATATGAGAGGAGAAAGAAAGTATAGGAGAAGTATGTGTGGCTTAGGATGTGAATACCGCCTCCTTTGCATCCAAACACGTCAGGGGTCTGTCTGCAAGCCCAGCAGCAGGAAATCTTACACTTACTGTCCTGGTTTGTTTTTTTGTCAATTTGACACAAACTAGAGTTATCTGGAGGAAGGACCCTCAGCTGAGAAATGCCTCCATGCAGACTGTCCTGAAGGCATGGCCTTGGTTATTGATTGCTATGGGCCAGAATACTGTGAGCACTGGGAAAGTGGTCCTGCCTTAAATTCCCTCAATGGTGGACTCTGATCCCAATAGGTGAGCCAAATAAACCCTAACTCCCGAGTTGCTTTTGGCTGTGCTGTTTTTCACAGCAACAGAAAGCACAGATACATTTTCCCCATGGACACAGGCTGACTGCCAAGCCAGAGATCCCGAAGACCACTGAAGGCAAGAGGGGCTGGAGGCAGGCAGAGGTTGCTGGGCTGGGCTGGGCTGCCCTACAGACCATCAGGGACAATCGGGGCTTGCTGGCAGGGGCAGTTCCTCCCGCTAAATCAGAACCAGAGTTGAGCAGCACCTTTATCTTTCTGTGGCCATCATCTGGGGCGCCTGGGATGCTCCTTTTGAGTCTGCTTATAGTTTTATACACGTGAGTACAGTGCCTGCGGAAATGAGAAGAAGGAGTTGCAACACCCTCCCTCCCCAGGGCTGGAGTTACAAGTAGTTGTAAAGAAAGTCTCCTGTGGTCGGGCGGTTGTGGCACATGCCTTTAATCCCAGCGCTTGGGAGGTAGAGGCAGACAGATTTCTGAGTTCGAGGCCAGCCTGGTCACAATGAGTTCCAGGACAGCCAGGGCCACACAGAGAAACCCTGTCTTGAAAAAAACAAAAAACAAAACAACAACAACAAAAAGTCTCCTGTGTGGGTGCCAGGAACCAGACTCCAGTCCTCTACTACATAAGCAGCAAGTGCTCTAACCACTGAGATGTCCCTCCAACTCTATAACTTGAATTTTAAGAGCAAAGGACCATCTAGTGCAGTGGTGTGTGCACTCAGGAGGCAGAAGCAAGCAGATCTCTGTGAGTTTGAGGCCAGGCAGAGCTACAGAGTGAGACATGTGTAAAATAAAAATGGTCTCTAAAATCTTGAAGGAAATACCTGCTTTGTTCTTAGCCTCATTTATTTAATTAGGCTTAATGTCTCCCACTCAGAGCTTGAAATGTGAATCTATTTTTGTAAAATACAAAACTCCGAGCCTAAGTGTTTCCAAACAAACGCTGAAATCTCTAATCTCTACTTAGACTCTGCTTCTTGGTCCATCTGTCACTCCTGTAAAAGGGCTTCAGGATGGCTGGAGGCTTTTCAGGCTAAGACTGTCCTCTGTGTGCAGAGATAATGGGAAGCCCATGGGAGGGTGGGGGAGTGAGGGGCAGGCTCGGGTGTCTGGCCTGAGAGGAGTCTGGGGTGTCATAAGCGTTTAGCACATTCATTTTCCACGTGACACTAGACTGCTATGCATTCTGTCTTTACGTGGCCACCTGTGACAGACTTTGTGTGGCAGTCTGAGGGAAGAGGAGACTCCCATTACCAGGTCATCTGTGAACCTGCCTCTCAGCAGGCTTGCCCTGYACAGATTATAGAAGCAGGGGTAAGGAGATTTAAAGATTAGGTCATGGAGTGTTAATTGATTGTTCTTGCAAAAGGGACAATTGGATTTAAGAGATTTGTGAGGAAAATGCAAACACACACAAACACACATAAAAGGTGAAAGAATACACCCAGAATAAAGATAATACCAGCCCTGTAAAAGCAAGAGTAAGTCACACCTTTTGTGGCAGAGCAGTGAATTGATTTGCAGTTCCATCTCAAGCGCTCACTGTCCACATTGTGGGATAACAGCGACTCAGGCACTGGGGAGGTCACCTGGGTTTGACCCCAGCACACAGCATAACCTAGGCTTGGAGGGGTGCTCTTGCAGTTCCAGCACTTGGGAGGTGATGGAGAGAGGCAAGAAGTTCATGCTGTGGGGATACTTAGTGACCGTGAAGCCTGCATTGGTTAGTGAGACACTGTCTCAAAAATGAACAGACTTGGTCACAGTGATGGGTAGTGAACCACAGAGTTGTCTCTTTGCTACTGTTGCATCAGTAGCCATCTATATCTAAGTCCAGTTGTGGATTTGCTTCAAGCCCATCTACTGCCCCATCGATGTAGCCCAGTGATACTCTGCCCAGTGGGCGTGGCAATATGTCATTAGGAGTCA
>BDUI01041718.1:9606-20189 GCA_002335545.1 Apodemus speciosus | reverse complement strand
CTTCTGAGAGAGGGTCATCCTAAGGTTCCTCTTGGGATTTTTTATTTTGGACTTAGGTAGGATTTCAGGGCTTGAGCTGTTCTGAGGCCCACCCTTTGTCCATCCTAAACTGAATCAGGGCTCCCTAGATCTCCCGTGTATTGTGAAGGTCTGCACAGGGACTGGTCCCTGCTGGCAATCACACCTCTCCAGCTCTCCAGAAGGAGGTGGTCCTGTAGGCAAGGGGGCGTGGTGAGAGCAGGCCTGCCCCTTGTGGTGAGGGTTCATGGGGCTGCGGTCTTTAACAGGTGTTAGTGTGTGGGGGGGGGGGGGTGTATAGGTAAGTAGATGTGATCAATACTAGGTGCATCAGACTCCTCCCTGAGGAGAAGAGAACTGTCCCCCAGCCACCACAAGGAATGGAAACTGTTCTGGAGCTTGGCGTCTGTGGAGTACCCGGGTCACACCAAGCGTTTCCTGGAGTGTATTGGGAAGGTCCTAAAGCTGACTGCTTATTGCTGGGTTCAGTCAGGGCGGCCCTTCTCACGGGGCCAMCTCCATCCACTGGGATTTGTGGAAGGTTTTGAGGRGTGAGGCTGGGAACCGCCCCAGCATGTCCTGCCTGCATGGCTTACCTGGCCAGCGTGATCTCCTTGCAGGTCGGAATGAAAAGGGCCAGCTGGGCCATGGTGACACCAAGAGGGTGGAAGCCCCCAGACTCATCGAGGCTCTCAGCCATGAGGCAATCGTGCTGGCGGCGTGTGGGCGCAACCACACCCTGGCCTTGACAGGTAAGAAGGTGGCTTTCTTCAGCTTAGCTAAGGCTCCAAAGATGGTTTGTCTGGGAGCGAGTGCCTTAGCCGGTGTCAGGAAGACAAATGCCTGCTGAGTTAACTAAGCAGCTAGTTAGTTAGCTAGGTGGTTAGCTAGTTAGCTGGTTACTTGCTGACGGCAGTGAGAGGGCTGTGGTGGCCCTGGGARCCCAGACGAGGGTCTTTGTATGGCAGGGCTCTGCTCCGCCCCTACTCCTGTCCTAGGGAAGGACAGACAGACACCCATGCTCGGCCTGATGGACAGAGGAGCTGTTTTGCATAGCTTCGATCCCAATCCAGTTGAAACCACCCGTCCTTACAACCTTTTTTGTACTGTTGTCTCCTTTCAGATACCGGCTCCGTGTTCGCCTTCGGGGAGAATAAGATGGGGCAGCTGGGCCTCGGGAACCAGACAGATGCCGTCCCAAGTCCTGCTCAGGTACCAGCGGGCTGGGGGCTGCGGGCCGGGCGGCTCTGGTTTGAGAAGTGATGCTTTGCAAGGCAAAGTGTGGGGAACAGAACCCCCATTTGTGGCAGCCCAGCAGTGGGGGTGCAAGGCTCCCTTCTCCCTGCGGACACTGTCTTGCTCCTGAGGCCAGTGGGTGGGGGGCTGGGGGCTGGGGGCTGGGCGGCTGGTAGCTAAGCCTTGTCCAAGTTCTGCAGTGCAGTTGGGTAATTAGGGTGCAGCAGGGATGGGGTGCGCCTGGGCTCAGAGTCCCCCTGGACCCCCAGGTTCAGTGCTTGTGCTTTTGTCTGGGCCTCAGTCTGGCCTTTCCCGAGTTCCTGGCATTTGGTGTCTGACCAGCCTGTCACTCTCCGCCCGCTGGCTTGTTCTTTATTTGAGCCGTTTCACGTCTGGCTCCTTACCGGCTTCTCTGAGTGAACTGGGCTCTGGGAGCGCCGTGGATGCCCGCTCATTCATCGTGAGCACCAGAAGTGACCTTTGGGGACAGTTTGCCCTGTCCGTACCTGTGGTTGAGTCACCAGATGATGGAGGGTTAGYGGTCCCAGCCTCTGCTGTCCTGCCAGGGTCGCCAGCAGAGAAGGGTGCTTGCAGTCTAAGCTCTGTGACRCAYGTCCGCCTAAGTGGCAGCCCTCTGAGCTGTGGAGCGGTCCTGTTGGGAGCGGCTGCTGTTCCATGCCAGGCAGAGTGAGGAAGAGGCTCTGGGGCTGAAAGTCGGCTGTCTTCTCTTTCCAGATCATGTACAACGGGCAGCCAATTACCAAGATGGCCTGCGGGGCYGAATTCAGCATGCTGATGGACTGTAAAGGGAACCTCTATTCCTTTGGGTGCCCCGAGTACGGCCAGCTGGGTATGGAGGTCTCTCTCTTAAAAGCTCTGTAATCTAACTGTAAAYGTGGAGCCAGAAGGCAGCGCGGGGCTGCACGCACACGGTACACGTGTAATTGATCCAGATAGCAGCGTCTGCCCGTTAAGTGCGTCTGGTGCTCAGCAGAAAGGCTTGCTGTTAACTCGCGGGTTATGGGGTCAGTGAGGACTCGGGGGCTGGGTCGGGTTTGGAAATCCATTTGTGTCAGTCTCAGGCAGAAGGACAAAAGCTGAACCCCTTTCATCCGGTTCACTATATAAACAAGCCTTCATTGGAAGTGAGAACTGCTAAGATGGAGGTTGTCTGGGAATCCTGGCTGGCGTGTGTTCTGCTCATCCCTCACCACGCTGGACTCCGTCCTGCACAGAGCAGAAGAGAGCCCGCAAGCCTCTCAGGGCTTACCGAGCAAGAGCTCCATTTTCCTTTCCCCTCTGACTCCCAGCCAGTTCTTCCTGGTGCCTTCTGCAGTCCTGAGCAGAGGCGAGGTGTGGGCGCCACCTACTGGTGCCTGRGCAGCCTGCAGCAGGCGCCCGGGACCTGGGCTGCTGGGTCTCGGCGTCATTAGAAGTGCGCAGATGGGAGCGTATAAATAGAAGCGGCGACTGCACTGGCCGAAGACTGCGGCGCAGTGACTCTGCGAGACTAAATATACATCCTTCAGAGGGAACGTGAAGGACCCGCCCCTTACGCACATCCCTGCTGGTTGCCAGGGAGTTCTCGGGCTGTTGGATAAACGGTTTCCATGGCCACGGGCCGGCCTCCTGCCATACCCAGGCCCTGCACAGGAAGTGCGTTTCTGTCTTTTCTGCTGTGTGTGCAGCTTCTCTGCCACCGTCAGACGCGGCCTGCTGCAGCCAGCCTGCTTGCCTTCGGGAGTGTGGTCTTGGCGGTAGGATGGCGTTTGGAGTGGCTTTGGGGGACAGTTAAGTACGGTGTGCGCTGTTTTTCACTGATTTTTTTTTTTAAAAGATTTATTTTTTTTATGTACATGAGTGCCCTGTAGCAGTCTTCAGACACACCAGAAGAGGGCGTCAGACCCCATCACAGGTGGTTGTGAGCCACCATGTGGTTGCTGGGATTTGAACTCAGGACCTCTGGAAGAACAGTCAGTGCTCTTAACCGCTGAGCCATCTCCAGCCCGCCACTGAATTCTTGTTGAAGGCTAGTTAGGAACCTGGCCTCACCTGCATCTACAGACAGACCCCTCACTCCGAACTCTGAAACAGGCTGGCGCACAGCTGTGGTCCCAGCATCTCGGGGGCAGAGACAGGGCTATCATGAGTTTGGGGGTGGCCTGGGTTATGTGAGTTGCCAGCCAGGGCCGCAGAGTGAAAGTTGTCTCCAAATCCAAAACATAAGCCTAATCCCCCAGGTCTGTCCTTGTCTCTGCAGACGTTTAGAATTCAAACAGTGCAGGGGAGGGGCACACATCATGTACTGCGGTGATTGGCTGGCAGGGGCAGCATCCTACTGGGCCCCAGTACTGCTACAGCAATGCTGCGGCTGCCTAGGCGAGGATTGAGGATGTTCTGGCTGAGGGCGGCCAGCAGCCCGCCTACTGAGTCTGACTGGGCCTCCTGGCTTGGTCTTGTTTCTATCTATGTTTGTTCGTTTGTTTTGCTTGTCTGTTTTTTGCTGACAGTGTCTCACTATTTATCTCCGGCTGGCCTAGAACTTGTTATGTAGACCACACTGGCTTCAAACTCCTAGATCTGCCTGCCTCTGAGTACTGCAGTTAAAGGTGTGGACCACCAGGCCGCACCCAGTTTTGTTTTTGGTTTTTGAGACAGAGGACATGTAGTCAGAGCCGGCTTCACATGTCCCTGTAGCTGAGGGTGGCCTTCACTCGCTGTCCTTCCTGCCTTGCGTCCCAGGTGCTGGGCTGTACTGCCAGAGCAAGAAGCCAGCGCGAGCTGGGTCCTCGGGCCACGGGCGTGTACACGGTCCAGTACCAGGCTGCATGCAGTGCTGGGCTGGAGCAGGCCTGGAATGGGCCAGGCTGCCCGCTCTGTAATGGCTTCTCAAGGCCACCCTTTCCCTACTGCTGGTCCTCAGAGCTCCCCAACTCAGAGCTTGGGAGGCTGCCCTTCGGATGAGCGCTGCCCGCTGTCTGGGCTCAGCCACAGGAGGAGAGAGCTTTAGCCTTTGCCTCGCAGTTCTTCTGGCTGTGTGTAGGGTTTTTCCTAAGTTCCTGTACCACGGCGTAGGGGCTCTTTTGTTTAATATGTGTTTTTAAAGAATGGCCTGTGTCACCTACCAGCCTGCCCCATGCTCACGAGCTGGGCCAGGGTGGTGCCCTGGCCTGTGCCTTTTGTCACTGACAGCCTGTTGTGCTTACCACAGGACACAACTCGGATGGGAAGTTCATTGCCCGGGCACAGAGGATAGAATACGACTGCGAGCTGGTGCCTCGGAGAGTGGCCATCTTCATCGAGAAGACCAAGGAYGGCCAGATCCTGCCTGTCCCCAACGTGGTGGTTCGGGATGTGGCTTGTGGCGCCAACCACACAGTAAGCCTTGTCTCTCGGCGGCCACGAGCCACGCTGGCATAGACTGCCATCTCTCTCTTATTCAGACTATGTCCTTTGGCTGAGTCTCCTGTCCAGATCTCCTTTTCTCTGCAGACATGAGTGTACACGTGTGTCTGTGCCCTGTCATTAGCATATAACACACACATACTGTCTATACGGTAGGCAGAGCCTTTTGCTAGGGTGTGAGTGGCTAGTGGTTGAGAGTGTCTCTGTAAGGTCATTAGCAGAACTGGAAGGACAGCCGTGCGCTGCCCTTGAGAATCTTTGTTTTAGCCTGTACACACGTGCTCATGGTGTGCATGTGTGTGAGAGAGGCTTTCCTTCCACATCACGTCAGTCATTGGCCTTGCAAGGCAAGCACCTTCACGTGCTGGGGACTCTGGTTTGGTGGGGGGTTTTTTGCTTTGTTTTTAAGACTGGTTCTGACTGTGTGGCCCCGGCTGTCCTGGAACTTGCGGTGTAGACCAGGCTGGTCTTAAACTGCCTGCCTCTGCCTCTCTGGTTCTGCGGTGACAGGCGTGTCCCTGTCAGTGTGGCCCTTCATGGTCTCTTGTGGAGAATAAGTGTGCCTGGTCTGGGCCTTTCACCTCGAAAGGGGGCAGAGAGCTGCATCCCCGCGCCGGCCGCTTGCCTGCCTGGACTAAATGCCGGGGCCCCGAGCCTGCAGACCCACAGAGCAGCGCCCTGGTCCCTCTGTGTCGGTCCGTATTGCCACAGACAGCCATCTGTAGGCCGTGGGACTCCCCGGGTCCTCCCCCTCGCCGGCGGCTGCTGTCAGAAGCCGTGGCCCGTGAGCTGAGCCCGCGCCCCTCCCGCAGCTGGTCCTGGACTCGCAGAAGCGGGTGTTCTCCTGGGGCTTTGGCGGCTACGGCCGGCTGGGCCACGCCGAGCAGAAAGACGAGCTGGTCCCTCGCCTGGTGAAGCTCTTCGACCTCCCGGGGCGCGGCGCGACCCAGATCTACGCCGGCTACACCTGCTCCTTCGCCGTCAGTGAAGTGGGNGGCCAGATCCTGCCTGTCCCCAACGTGGTGGTTCGGGATGTGGCTTGTGGCGCCAACCACACAGTAAGCCTTGTCTCTCGGCGGCCACGAGCCACGCTGGCATAGACTGCCATCTCTCTCTTATTCAGACTATGTCCTTTGGCTGAGTCTCCTGTCCAGATCTCCTTTTCTCTGCAGACATGAGTGTACACGTGTGTCTGTGCCCTGTCATTAGCATATAACACACACATACTGTCTATACGGTAGGCAGAGCCTTTTGCTAGGGTGTGAGTGGCTAGTGGTTGAGAGTGTCTCTGTAAGGTCATTAGCAGAACTGGAAGGACAGCCGTGCGCTGCCCTTGAGAATCTTTGTTTTAGCCTGTACACACGTGCTCATGGTGTGCATGTGTGTGAGAGAGGCTTTCCTTCCACATCACGTCAGTCATTGGCCTTGCAAGGCAAGCACCTTCACGTGCTGGGGACTCTGGTTTGGTGGGGGGTTTTTTGCTTTGTTTTTAAGACTGGTTCTGACTGTGTGGCCCCGGCTGTCCTGGAACTTGCGGTGTAGACCAGGCTGGTCTTAAACTGCCTGCCTCTGCCTCTCTGGTTCTGCGGTGACAGGCGTGTCCCTGTCAGTGTGGCCCTTCATGGTCTCTTGTGGAGAATAAGTGTGCCTGGTCTGGGCCTTTCACCTCGAAAGGGGGCAGAGAGCTGCATCCCCGCGCCGGCCGCTTGCCTGCCTGGACTAAATGCCGGGGCCCCGAGCCTGCAGACCCACAGAGCAGCGCCCTGGTCCCTCTGTGTCGGTCCGTATTGCCACAGACAGCCATCTGTAGGCCGTGGGACTCCCCGGGTCCTCCCCCTCGCCGGCGGCTGCTGTCAGAAGCCGTGGCCCGTGAGCTGAGCCCGCGCCCCTCCCGCAGCTGGTCCTGGACTCGCAGAAGCGSGTGTTCTCCTGGGGCTTTGGCGGCTACGGCCGGCTGGGCCACGCCGAGCAGAAAGACGAGCTGGTCCCTCGCCTGGTGAAGCTCTTCGACCTCCCGGGGCGCGGCGCGACCCAGATCTACGCCGGCTACACCTGCTCCTTCGCCGTCAGTGAAGTGGGTCAGTGCCTGTTCCCCTGCCTAAGTTCTTAGGTCCCCGGGGTTGGGGCCAGGTACCAGGGTCTCCTGGGGACAGCTGCTCTCGCAGGCCCACAGCCGCATCTGTCCTCCCTGGCTCGTCCTTTAAGCAGCTGTCCCTCGCCGTGCTGTTCTGAGAGGCTTTCTTACGACACTCCTCTGTTCTGCACCCTTCCAGGTGGCCTGTTTTTCTGGGGGGCCACCAACACCTCCCGGGAGTCCACCATGTACCCGAAAGCGGTGCAGGACCTCTGTGGCTGGCGGATCCGGAGCCTTGCCTGCGGGTAAGTGGCTGTATCCAGGGCACGTGGCGCGTGTTCCTTCCTGTGAGTGTGAGTGTTGGATGCTCTGTGTGCCTGTTTCCTGAGGATGGCTGTGTGCCTGCTGATTGTGGGTCTTCCTGGCTGGACACAGGAGACACCAAACCCTCACAGATGTGGGAGAGGGGAGGGTTCAGGCTTGGTGGGTGCTAGGACAGAAGGCTCCTCCTTCCTTCACAGAAAGTAATCTTGAAAGCTTTTGTTTGTGGAGAAGAAAGCAGCAAGTGGTTTTCCCTTCGCTTTGAAACTGGAGGCTTTTAATTTGTCAACACAGCTAGAGGAGAGGGGAACTTTWACTTTGTATTCTTACTGAAGGACACCTGCTGAGTCACCCAGTTCTCAGAGGTGACAAATGTGGATGTGTATGAGTTAGCTTGGCTGTTGTTTCCTGGTCCTTGTGTTCCTGTCTGTCCCCCATCCCAAAGGATCTCCCTCTGAGAGCCCCAGGACAGATCTGGGCAGTGAGGCCAGGGCCTTGGTATTGATCTGCAAACAAATGTGGCCCCTCCCTGTCCGGGCAGTGAGTGAGCATGGAGGTGGGTGTGTTAACGCCATGCAGTGTGGTGGTGACAGCATCTGCCTGTTTGCAGGAAGAGCAGCATCATCGTAGCAGCCGACGAGAGTACCATCAGCTGGGGTCCATCGCCAACCTTCGGGGAATTGGTGAGCCTCCACAGGGCCTAGGAAGAGCTGAGCTAGCCAAGCCCTGCCTGAGGGTGGGGTGCAGACGGGTGGGCGGGGCCTGTCCTGGCAGGCTGCAGCTACAGAATGTGCCCCTGCAGTCGGGACGGTGGGACCCGCGGTCTGAGCTCCCCTCACAGGAGGCGTGTCTCCTTAAGCCGCGTGGGTCGCCCTGGTTCCTGTGTCTCCAGGCTTTGTGTTTCACAGGCAGACAGGACCGTCTGTGGCTCTGGGATCAGTGTCCTTGGGCCACACAGGCTTCCGTGGGGRGTTGGTCTTCATTTTCTCCAAATCGGGTTTTTTAGTTTGTTCTCAGCCCTGGAGACTGGAGTCAGAACAGAAGCCACTGCCCTTGCTTCTTACGTCCTGCTGTCCTGTCCACAGGTCCCGTAGCTCAGTGCACTTTAACCTTTATGAGGAGGCCAAGGTTGCCTTGTGGGTTTTGTGTATCTCCTGTGGCCAGGGTTGCATCCTCAGTGTGGCTGGCCCTTGACTGGTTCGGTTCGGTTTTTGAGACAGGCTAGCCTCAATTCACAAAGATTGCCTACCTCCACCTCCCAAGGATTAAAGGTGTTCACCACTACACCTGACTGATGGATAGTTTTGGGGCCATCAGAAATGGTCTTCGTGGTAGCGTGTCGGTGGGATAGTGACCGACAGGCCGGCCTCAGCTCCAGAGCAAGACCCTCTTCAAGACAGTGTTGGTCGGGGCTGAGGGATGGCTCAGCCATCGAGAGCACTGGCTGCTCTTGCGAGCCATGCAGGTTTGATTTCCAGCGCCTGCATGGTGGCTCAGGACTGTCTGTAGGTCCGAAGGGATCCAGTACCCTCCTGTGGCCTCTGCAGATACATAGCACACAAGTGGTACACAGACATGCAGGCAAAAGACCCAAACACACAAAGTTCTTAAAGGTTTTAAAACACTCCTAAACACAGCTTCGCATCATAGTGGACTTGAGAAGCCTTGGCCAGGAAGGGGCGTGCCTGGAGGAGCCAAGCAGGCRCGGGCTTCCCTGGGCCCTGTCTTGGCCACTTTAAACTTGTCTGAAGTTGTGACTGACAGCCCCTTCCTCCTGGTGGAGGGTTGTCAGTGCTGCCGTGTCGGCATGTTGATTGTGTGGGGCTGACTGCTGTGGCTATCAGTACTGTCACCAAATGCCTGACACATTTTGTCCTGTAATCCACGGTGGCTGTGGGGGACACACCTGGGAACGTGCTCTCCCTTCTGTGGGGACGTGCCACAGGCGGAGTTTGTCACTACTGACTGTTATCGCTGCAGGGGTATGGGGACCACAAGCCCAAGTCTTCTACTGCGGCTCAGGAGGTGAAGACCCTGGATGGGATCTTCTCTGAACAGGTGAGGGGCCTGCTCCTGTCCCTCCTGGTGTCTGTGGTGTCACTGCAGAGCTGTGTCTGTCCTTGTGTAGAGTGTTGGAAGGGTACAGCCCTCAGCAGGAGACTGGCAGCCGAGTACTGGCCAGGTGCCCCCCCCTCCCCCTCCCCGGGCTCCTTGTCGTGGGCCAGGACCAGGGTCTAGTCCCCGAGCAGATAATACATTTTGGCCTGTGTTTGAGGGCAGTACAATGTGGCGGACACCCAGTGAGGGCTCTTGGAACCTCCCTTGGGTGGGGCTTGGGTGGCCCAGGCCTGAAACACCCTCGTGGTGTTTAGTGGGGAGGAAAGAGCTTCCTTTCTCTCCCAAGGCCCAGTTCCCCTCCGTGATGACGGTCCCTGAGCCGGGCCAGCAGTGGCACCCAACACGCGTGCTGAGGCTCGCCTGCATGGCTGACGCCGCTCGTTCCCACAGGTGGCCATGGGCTACTCCCACTCCTTGGTGATCGCGCGAGATGAGAGTGAGGCTGAGAAGGAGAAGCTGCAGAGGCTGCCCGAGTACACCCCACGCACCCTCTGAGCGGCCGCCCTCCCGAGCCAGCTGTCCTTTCCACGTGCGCCGGGACCAGACGTCAGACAAGGAATTTAGGAAGCAAAAGTTGGCCAAGGGTGCATCGGGTTAGCGTCCCTCCCTGAGGTTCCGTTTCCAAGTGATTCAACATTAACTACCTTTTCTGTACGCTTTCTTTCCAAAGTGTTTTCCCTCAATGTTTGATTAAAACATTTGCTCATAGCCAGCTTGCCTTTCTACGAGATAGGCAGGAACTCTGAGCAATTTAGGGTGGTTTTTTTTTTTTTTTTTAAGTTGTATTTCTTTTCTCCCTGCTCTTGAGCACCCTTGTCCAGCCTCCCATTCCAGCCATAATTAGCATTGTGATCCGAGTGGGTGCCGCGTGGGAGAGGGGTTGCCACTTTCCCAGACAAACGGCCCTTCTGGGAACCAGCAGCCGCTAGGCCAGTCCCCGGTGGTCGGTCTCCGCCCAGATTCCTGCCTGCCCGCTCCGAGAGACCGGACCCTTGCCGTGGGTCCTCCCACCTGCCTCTGCCCCCTCCCCTCGTAGCTATTGCTGGCTTGCTGTCTGCAGGGCCCGTGTTGGCCTTGTGCTGAAGCGTTTGTAGAAGCAGCCATCTTCCCCCTGGCGGGGCTTTGGGGTCTGTGTTAGCCACTTGTATCTACCTTAGCTCTCAAGTCCAAATGAGATTGGGACCGTGGGGGACAGGGTGGGCAGTTGGAGATCGGTCGGCCCGCAGTCAAGCGTGTCCTCAGTCCTCTGGCCCACTCTCGACGCCTGTGTGCTGTGCCTGTCTGCTCCTGCTGTCCCCTCTGCCTGGGATGGCCACCCTGCGCTGAGACTTGGCCATTCTTGTCCTGGCCTCAATGTTCTCTGACCGCTTGCGTTTGCTTGGCCCTGGTACCAAATAGTTGGGATTCTTGA
>BDUI01041586.1:4871-16677 GCA_002335545.1 Apodemus speciosus | reverse complement strand
TGTCATTTGTTTTATTAATCTTACCCATTCTGGCTAGAGTATGATTCTCTCAAAGTTGTTCTAATTTGCATTTCCCTGATGACTAAGGAAACTAAATAATGTTTAAATGTTTTCAGCCATTGGTTTTTTCCTAGTCTTAGGGTTTTTATTTAATTATTTATTTATTTTATTTTCTATTCTATATTCTTTGTTTACATTCCAAATGATTTCCTCCTTCCCAGTTCCCCCCTCCCCATAAGTCCCATAAGCCTTCTTCCCTCTGCCTGTTCCTCAATCAACCCTCTCCCACTTCTCTGCCCTGGTAATCCTCTGCATTGCTGCATCAAGCCTTTCCAGGACCAGGACCCTCTCCTTCCTTCTTCTTGGGAATGATTTGATATGTGAATTGTGTCTTGGCTATTCAGAGTTTCTGGGCTAATATCCACTTATCAGTGACTGCATTCCATTTGTGTTCTTTTGTGAATGGGTTACCTCACTTAGGATGATATTTTCCAGTTCCAACCATTTGCCTAAGAATTTCATGAATTCATTAAGGACATATGCTCCACTATGTTCATAGCAGCCTTATTTCTAATAGCCAGAAGCTGGAAAGAACCCAGATGCCCCTCAATGGAGGAATGGATACAGAAATTGTGGTATATTTACACAATGGGATACTACTCAGCAATGAAAAACAATAAATTCATGTTTTCAGCCATTGTGATTCATCTTTTGAGACCCCTTTGTTTTGTTCTATACTTCATTTTTTTAATTGGGTCATTTTCTTGCTATTTGGTTGGTTGGGATATTCTACTACTAATCCTATTGCTAAAACTTTATTTTCAATTTTAAGTTGAAATTAAATATTTTCCCCACTCTGTGGGATGGGCCTTTGCTTAAGTGATGTTATCCTTTGCTATACAGAAGCTTTTTAGCTTAATGGAGTACTATTTAACTGTTACTCTTCATGTCTGTGTTGCTGGTGTCTATTCAGAAGCTCCATGCATATATGAATTAGTTCTAGCTTAGTCCTCACTTTCTGTTCCTTCAGATTCAGGGCATCTGGTCTTCTACCCTTTTAGAGTTGAGTTTTGCATAGGATGATAAATATAATTCTATTGGCATTCTTCTCTAGGCCCCATTCATTTTAACAGAAACCATTTGTTGAAGATGCTGTCTTTTTTCTGGTGTTTATTTTTGGTTTATCAAATATCAGGTGGTCATAGGTAGATGATATTATGTCTTGGTCTTCAATTCTATTATATTCATCAACACATCTGTTTTTATGCTAGYATTGATATTTTTGTTACTATAACTCTTTAGTACAACTAAAAATCTGGGATGGTGATACCTCCAGCAGATCTTTTATTATTCAGTGTTGTGTTAGCTATATGGGATTTTGTTTGTTTCTATGTGAAGTCTAAGATTGCTTTTCGATTTTTGTGAACTGTTTTTGGAATTTGTGTAATGATTTCATTGAATCTGTAGACTGATTTTTGGAGGATGACAGTTTTCACATTTTGATTTACTATTTTTTACATTTCCAGCATTCCACTTGGATCTTTCCCCATCATTTTTGTCTCTACAATGAAGTTTTTATATCACAAAACAGCAGCCTTGTTTCATTCAGCTGTTCGTTTATGTCCTCTTGGGTCTCTTTCAAGAATTTTTCTTCTTTGAGTACTTTAAACATTCTTCTATTCCTTTTTTTCTAAGTTCTTTTTCTGAGATGTCATCTAATTTAATTTAACTGGAGGCTGTTACTGTGCAATTGATAATTTTTTAAGGCGTTAGATTGCCTTAATTTTTGTGTGATGTGTTCTTTCATTGGAACTTGCCCATTTTAAACTAGCTTGTGGAGTTAAATTTATTTCAACCTTACTCTATTTCAACAACTGTTCATGTGGTTCTTGAGGTTCTAGTCTGTAGTTATCACCAGGATAACAGATGGAACTGGAGTCTCTCTCGCATGCTGTGATAGGCCAGCCAAGTCTACAGGGTATGCTGTACTCATTAGAACAATGGGCCAGACTGGAGTCACCCATGTGTGTTGTGTTCAGTGGGATGATGTAAGGATGGTGCCTCCCATGTTTATAGTCTTCATCGAAGCAATAGGAAGGACTGGAGTCTTCTGGCAAGATTTGCTCACTTGGGTGAACAAATTACTTTGAAAAGCCTCAGTTCTGTAATTAGTGAAAGAGATAACAAGAACTTAATACAGCTATTGTGAGGATTTCTGTATAATTCTTGGGACGAGGTAGGTATTTGGTAATTCTGTTCCTTTGGGCAATCTTAAATGAATATTTATGTATAGATAGGACATAAGTATAATAAAAGATACATCTTAAACTTGGGCATGCATTCTAAGTGATTCTATATTTTAAATTTTATTAAACAAGTTGAGTGGTTTGTCTGTATGTACACACATGTACATACACTTCATTTATACATGGTACCTGGGGAGTTCATATCTTCTAGAACTAGAGTTAGAGATCATTATGAGAACCAAGCCTGGGTCCTCTACAAGAAAAACAGGTGTTCCAAATTGCTGAAACATCTCTCCAGCCCCTGTTATTTTTATGTACAAGATAAACATTAACATGTTTTGTAAGAACACTCCTTAATATATTTGACTATCATTCTATCAGTAGATTGGGATTCAGAATTCTGAAGAAATTCCTCATTCAGKCAGTCCAGAAATGCAACACTAACTAATTAAAAATTGAAGAATTACTTAAATAAACTCCTGGAATTCTTATTCAGACTACAAAATTACAATTAAGACTTGTAGTTCTGACTTTGATGTGTTGATTTTAAAAAATTTTGGCATTATCTTTAAACAACATTCTTTTATGTCTGGTATGAAGCATGATTTGATTCAAATTTCTTTTTTCAATGAGTATTGACTGGTATGATTGAGAACAAAATTTAACATTAAAAGATATGTTCATGAAACAATAACATATTCATACTACATATATGTGTGTGTGTATATATATATATATGTTATGTACTGAACATTAAACTCAAATGGCATTAACCATTTGCCTTATTTTTAATAAATTATAGAAGCAGTTAAAGTGGAAAGTGGCACTGCTGTATTAGAATAGCAATCCTGCATGTTCCTGCAAGATGATGATGCGAAAATATGAAAATAACATGTAACTAACAGTGACATGATTTCTGCCTGCAGACAACTGAAACATATATACAGACACAGAGACTGCATGCCTCACTAAACTGAAAATGAGATAAGCCTGCCAATAGCAACACCTTCAAGAATTGAGATACATAGAAAGGACAGGTTGAAAAATATACAATTTGAAAGCTCCAGGTATATCATAAAAGGTGAGTTTGTTTTCAGACAAAGATCAACTATGAATTGAAATTCTAAGGGGCCATTGGACCTGTGTGGAAGGTCATGGTATCTTCAAAAATAAGGACTTAAGGGAAGCAACAATGACAATGACAATAGCCCATAATGTTTTGGGAGTCTCTTGGATGATCTTGGCCAACAACTCTAAACAGGTCTGTCTAAGCCTGTTTTGTTTGTTTGATGGAGTAGAGTTCTTGGAGGGAACACTGCAGCTCAAACAGGAATTTCTGCTTAAAGTATATATGTATATTTACACATTTGACCTTTGGAAGAGCATTCAGTGCTCTTAACCACTGAGCCATCTCTCCAGCCCCAGAGTATAATTCTTTATGACTTTTTCAGACAGTATGTGCATTTTTATCTACAAGTCTGTATGTGAGAATAGGTTTTGTTTGTGTTTGAACACTAATCCTTCTAGAGTCCACAGTAATGTCTGATAACACCAAGCACTAACAGAAGGTGATTTATTTTAAAGGGTGTTCACATGAGGATGGATGTGATCACAAAGGCAATTGTAGCACGTTTCTATGGTTACATGTGGGGAAACAAGTAGCTGTTTCAATGCAACCAGACTGAGAGACCCCACGCTTTCAGAAGTACTTGTATACACTTTGTAAATTATATGTAAGTCACTTAAATCTTGCCATCTATCAAATTATTTGGAATATGGCCAAGCTGAACAATCTGCAACCCAGAGAGTAAGAGGTCACAGTGCCCAATTGCAAAACTGAACACTGTGGGAGGGCACTGTGGCTCTCCTGGTACTCAGACCTTTGGTGAGTAATGTATATTGGTATTATTAAAGTCTTCTTTGAACTAGTTTCACAATGTAAACTAGTCTGGAGTTAGAATTTTTAACTGTTGAGTGACAGTCAAAATGACTCTCATGTGGCTATTCCTTAATAACTATGATATTGAGAGGCAAGAGTAACCTAAGAATTTTCGAAGGGAGAATGTCAATCATGAGAATTTGGAAATGTGCACAAGTCCCCTTGGCTCCTGTTACCCATGGCTAAGCACGATTGAGCTTTGCATACCGGGCTGATGTTTTTCCCGCCCTCCATTTCCAGCTATTAATCTCATTATGCATTTTGGTCTTGACACTAAATGACTCAAAATTTAGCAAAACATTACCCAGACTCTTGAAACACAGAGTCTTTGTTTCCTCATGTGAAAGCATGTAGATGAGAAATAGAATTATAAGCTCTTGTGAAAGRGCTGTAGGGCTGTGATGCTCTTGTAGAGCTACAGATGTGGATACATGAGGTATAACTATGACCCTGTGCTGCTTCAACATGCCCACAGTTAGTATTTTAGTGGCATCTCCTTCTGTACCTATGATATGCATCCCAGCTAGGAGAATCTCACTTGCTTTGATGGCATTTCTCATTAACCCATGCAGATTCCTGTTTGAGGACAGGTCTTCTGTTGTCTGTCCTACCCTTCAACCTCCCTCACCCACACACACATTTTTCTATATCTTGAAAGCTTGGTTATTTCAGGCGGCCTGTTTTACYTTGTTGAACAAAAATTACTAAAATGATAAGATATTGAGAGCAAAAGGAGGTTATGGTGGTGCACCTGCCTTAATTCTAGCACCCAGGAGACAGAAGCAGGCAGATCTCTAGGAGTTCGATGCCAGTCTGGTCCACATAGGGAGTTCTAAGCCAGCCAAGGCTACAGTGAGACCCTGTCTCAAAATAAAAAAATAAATAAAAATAGAAATAAGAATAAGAATAAAATAAAAATACCCACCACCACCACCACCACCACAAAACTGGAAAACAAGAACAAAAAAACCCCAACAACAACAACAACAACAACAACAACAACAACAAAGATGCAGAAAGTAAACCACTGGTATAGAGAGAGCCTATTATAAGAAAAAAAAAAAAAAGAAAACAAGGTATGAACACCAAGGTTCTCCATTCATTCATCCTTCATTTATTTATTCTCTTATTTAACAAGCATGTCTTGAATGTCTATTACAGTGATTAAGACAGAGTTCTTCCTCTCTCTACTTCTTTATTTTAGTGATGACGGTATACAGAAAACACATATATGAATGAATATAATAATTGATATCATAATTCCACAAAGACAATGGAAGAGTATAACCATTAAGAGATAGGGCTTGATTAATGTGAGGATTGATAAAGTGGTCCTGACTGAGGGTGGAGGGTCACTTCAGTGACAGGGAGTTTGTAACGTGAAGGTCAGGACTCAAGAAGTCATTTAGGCCATTGAAGAAAATGGTCTGCAAGCAAGTGTGGCTGATGTGCCACACACCACAAACAAGCTCTTGTGAGGTGGGTGGCTTGATGTTTCTATTAGTCGAGAGACCTTTGGCAGGCCTATGGCACATGTGTGTTTGTAAGGAGGCCCAGGAACCTACTGGACACTGTCTCTGAGGTTAGAGTGCTACAGGCTGAGCCAGGAACTTGCATTTAGATTTCTTTCACTGTTCCTGAATCCAACACAGAAGATGATCATCATGAAGTTAACATCCTAACAGACTTTACAAGATATAGTCTATGTATTAGGAATGAGTGGCTCCTTCAGTTATCAGGGCAAATTAACTATAAATTGTGGGAAGAAAGGGAGCCTCTGTCCTGTAGCAGTTTCATAAGTCTTTTATATTCTATGCTGTCTCACTCATTTTCTAACTCTCTGNGCTGTAGGGCTGTGATGCTCTTGTAGAGCTACAGATGTGGATACATGAGGTATAACTATGACCCTGTGCTGCTTCAACATGCCCACAGTTAGTATTTTAGTGGCATCTCCTTCTGTACCTATGATATGCATCCCAGCTAGGAGAATCTCACTTGCTTTGATGGCATTTCTCATTAACCCATGCAGATTCCTGTTTGAGGACAGGTCTTCTGTTGTCTGTCCTACCCTTCAACCTCCCTCACCCACACACACATTTTTCTATATCTTGAAAGCTTGGTTATTTCAGGCGGCCTGTTTTACCTTGTTGAACAAAAATTACTAAAATGATAAGATATTGAGAGCAAAAGGAGGTTATGGTGGTGCACCTGCCTTAATTCTAGCACCCAGGAGACAGAAGCAGGCAGATCTCTAGGAGTTCGATGCCAGTCTGGTCCACATAGGGAGTTCTAAGCCAGCCAAGGCTACAGTGAGACCCTGTCTCAAAATAAAAAAATAAATAAAAATAGAAATAAGAATAAGAATAAAATAAAAATACCCACCACCACCACCACCACCACAAAACTGGAAAACAAGAACAAAAAAACCCCAACAACAACAACAACAACAACAACAACAACAACAAAGATGCAGAAAGTAAACCACTGGTATAGAGAGAGCCTATTATAAGAAAAAAAAAAAAAAGAAAACAAGGTATGAACACCAAGGTTCTCCATTCATTCATCCTTCATTTATTTATTCTCTTATTTAACAAGCATGTCTTGAATGTCTATTACAGTGATTAAGACAGAGTTCTTCCTCTCTCTACTTCTTTATTTTAGTGATGACGGTATACAGAAAACACATATATGAATGAATATAATAATTGATATCATAATTCCACAAAGACAATGGAAGAGTATAACCATTAAGAGATAGGGCTTGATTAATGTGAGGATTGATAAAGTGGTCCTGACTGAGGGTGGAGGGTCACTTCAGTGACAGGGAGTTTGTAACGTGAAGGTCAGGACTCAAGAAGTCATTTAGGCCATTGAAGAAAATGGTCTGCAAGCAAGTGTGGCTGATGTGCCACACACCACAAACAAGCTCTTGTGAGGTGGGTGGCTTGATGTTTCTATTAGTCGAGAGACCTTTGGCAGGCCTATGGCACATGTGTGTTTGTAAGGAGGCCCAGGAACCTACTGGACACTGTCTCTGAGGTTAGAGTGCTACAGGCTGAGCCAGGAACTTGCATTTAGATTTCTTTCACTGTTCCTGAATCCAACACAGAAGATGATCATCATGAAGTTAACATCCTAACAGACTTTACAAGATATAGTCTATGTATTAGGAATGAGTGGCTCCTTCAGTTATCAGGGCAAATTAACTATAAATTGTGGGAAGAAAGGGAGCCTCTGTCCTGTAGCAGTTTCATAAGTCTTTTATATTCTATGCTGTCTCACTCATTTTCTAACTCTCTGCTCTCTAATCATTTGTCTTTTGTCAGCTTATTCACCCAGAAAAAAAAATGCAAGGCAAGTAGGGAGAAAGCACTGGAGACCAGCCAGAATAGATGATCAATATCCACCTCCCACAGCCTGTCCGGTCCTGAGTCCTGACCAGTTGTGTAGCATCAAATCTAATCCCCCCTATCCAAGCTTCTTAGAAGAGGACCCTCTATTACTAGGGACTTGCTTTCAATCCTCCTGGGTCTTTGTTGCCATGCCAGCCTGTATGGATGATCTGTGATCTCAGGTTCTCAGTTGCTCAATTATTATTTTCAGAACAAGTAATGGCATTACTTCTCAAGATTATGGTCCTTCTACATGAGGCCTGGCTCTCTATGATGATGCAAACATCTGTTGCAAGTTCTATTGTTTTAGCTTTCTGACAACACCATCAAGGACAGATGATGAAAGTCTCTTCAAGGTTTATTGGATATTTACAATGGGTCATAGATATTTAGATACTGGAAAATGAGAAGGCAATCATAGACCATAGAACTTTGTTAGCAGCAGGGGTAAAATCTACTCACATAGAAAAATGCAATGTGTGGAATAAGGCAAATATATTCATGCTAAAAAAGAAAAGAATGTGGGGAAAAGAAAGTCAGACATGTATTCAAATTTCACTGAGTATCTGTCTCTTCTAGAGCCCACCTGAAGGAAGGGAGAAGGCTTGACTTGGGTATTTTGTTAGTGCAGATGATACTCATAATACCTTCAAATTCATCAAATGGGGGAAATGACATCAGTGGATCTTCCTCATGCTGGTTTCTCTGTTTCCATATCTGTATCTCAGTCATTTTAAAATCATTCCCTCTTCATTTGTTGCCTCACAGTCAATATAATATAACCACTATATAACCTGTAACACCCAAATCTGTTTTGGAATTCAAAGTCGCAAGGAGAAAGATTATTATAGAACATTTGTAGAAAGTAGTAAGCAAATAAATTACATGAACAATATATGATTTTTTCCTCAGAAATTCTAGATTTACATGTCTATCCCACATCAGGGGGAGTTGGGAGTGCTATATTATATTTAATCATAAGAATATTTTAGAACAATTGCTATTGGTAGGATAAAAATGAAAATAAAATGTGTCATAAAGGGAGTTTAATAAATTTCAATACACTCACACGAAGAAAAATGAGGTAACAAATGTAATTTATATGCAAATATATCCATAATGTATTTTTTTAAAAAGTATTTTTATCCAATGGCAAACTAATCCCTCTGAAACCATGAGCCTAAATTAGTATTTCCTCCTTCAGGTTGTTTATGTCAGGAACTTTGTTAGCAGCAGGGGTAAAATCTACTCACATAGAAAAATGCAATGTGTGGAATAAGGCAAATATATTCATGCTAAAATAAGAAAAGAATTTACAGCCACAATCTGTGTGAGTGTTCTCTTCCAGCAGTGGCAAAGCAAAACTATTATTTTTTATTCTGTTTTTGTTCATCTTTTTTACTACAGGAAAAATCCATAGTTCCTGTGCTAGAAAAATGTAAACAAAGAAAATAGCATGGTTGGACAACCAGAAAACTAATTGACCTTTCAACTAGCCAGTATGTTCTTTGTTCCCCAGAAAAATATGAGTATATCAAAAGCACAGTTAGTATTCTGTCTCTCTTTTCCTCCCTCCCTCTCTATCTCTTTCCCTGCCTCCCCATCTCTGTCTTTCACACATGGATGTACACGCACATTCTCCTCACTTTTATACACATACAAAGGAATCAGTGGAATGCATATTTTTGTCACTTTTAGACAGTTGATAGTTGTGTAATCCACAGTAGTACCAGAATTTGCCAAGGGCAGCTTGAAGATTCAAGAACATTTGCTTTGCAAATCAGACAAGCTTTAGCTCCAGTGCTCCAGATTACAAGGCTGGTTTCATGACCTCCAACACTTGGAATGCATTTTTCTTTGAAGGATCTCATGSTAGTCTTATTCCATCCTCTGTAGATGTGGAACTCTAGATTCCAGTTCATTCAGTGAATCCATTACCTATTGCTGCTGTCATGAGGCTACTTCCTCTTGGAAGCACACATTTCTCTCAACATGATATTCTATCCCCTATTGTTATCAATTCTGGAATGTAAAATAGTAGTTACAATTACACYCTAAATAAAGTACAGTATCTTTAATCAATGAGGAAAAGTTAGACCATATTCACTTGAGTATTTTTGCTTAGAAAATGATAAAAAATCATAGTAGATAATTTCTTCTTAAAATGCAAACATATATATATATATATTACTGTAAGTTAGATAGGAATTATCTTTTAACCTCATGAGCTGATTATTTAGGCCCTTATATAAATTAGTCAGCTGAACTCGATTATTTCACTAATTTCAAACAACAACAAAACTCCTTTCCTGTTTAGCACTTCATAATTAGACTTGTCTTTGCTGGAGTACATTTGCCTTGCACCAGCATGTCTCATTTTTCTCAAATCTCAGCCAAGGTTTGTTATTGTTATTCTACCATTGGATGTGCATATTAAGAACCTTCGTGGTTTGAGATTTTTGACCTGTGGATCTGAGATGAGACTGGAGAGTCAGAATCCTTATTAGACACCTCAGAGGTGATGATGCGTTATTAAATTTGGAAATGATTGCTTATAGCCCTTCCACTTCCATGTAGCAATGTGAGTTTTGCTGCCCATCTGTTAGTGTTTTTTCATCAAAAGCRCTGCTTTCCTGGCACCTTTAGAACCCCAGAGAACTCTCTATCCCTAAGGTTTAATTTTTCTTCACTGTAGGAAGAACAGCAATCCCATTATCTTTTTTTTAAGGTTGGAACTTGAGCGTCCTACAAAAACTCMAATTTTACACTGTCTTCTCAATAAGATATTCCAGATCCTTATATAAAATAAAATTAATAAAATATAATAAAATTTGGTTAACCAAAAGATTAATGAATATTTCAATTTAATAAATTATCAGTGCATTTGGGTGTTATTGCCTCAAAGGTAATTATAGCAAGGCCCTTTAACAGGTATGACTGGATCTTGGTTTTAGAGCCAAGGATTGATACTATGACTTTATTGTAAGTACTTTTTCATCCACATTTAGGCAAAGAGATAAAAAGATAATACTCAACAACTAAATTATCTCTTTAATATTTTTAAAGTGCATTTCAAACCATGTAGCATTTCAGTAATTTCTCTATAACCCCATGAAACTACTGCTTGATGAAGATTTTGTTTTGTAAGTCAATTTTAAAAATGTTAAAAGGGAGTTAGTCCCTGCTTCCAAGAACTCTGAGCTAAAGAACCTTCCTTTTCTTCAGGCTGAGCTACAAATTCTGTTTCTCAGGATCAGAAATTCCTGAGCCAGCTGCTATGTGCAGTGCTGAAACACAAAGCATATGGAGAGGTGATAGGAACGGGCCATCTTCCCTTATTTATGTTACATGGCTGAAGCAATGTTTATGGGATGAGGAATTTGTTTAAGTGAGTGCCTGGATGTTATGAATTTCTTGTCACACTTTGTCTGGGTCCACTATTGATATAGTGAACCAAGATCAGTATACACATGCTCACATGCATACACAGGCAGTAAAATTCATGCAGACATATATATCTCAAGAGAGGCTGCTCTCTTTGTGTGTGTGTGTGTGTGTGTGTGTGTGTGTGTGTGTGTATACTTAGGGAAATCTCTAGACATTAAGGTTTCTATGTTTATTTTGTGAGGTTGAAGGCAGATTAGAAGAGTGGATTGTGAGGTAAATAAAATAAATATTTATCACAAAATCACATCTATGAAAAACATTGCATGCTTCAATTAAATATACAGCTTGAAATTAAAGTTGTTTAACTGAGTTTTTTTATAAAGGACAATATTGCCACAGATCTACTTGTTACCCGAAAGTATTTTGAAAGGCATTTAGCCCTTTTCTTTAATTTTGAAGTCATATGTTAAAGGGAAGCTATGTACAGAGAACTATGGGGTAAATTTAAGTAAGAATATAAAGATCTATTATTGTGTTCCTGGAAACTGTTAAGCAGAAAGCTTGACCTCACTATTTGTTAGACCTTGTCTCAATTTCATCCCCTGTTGCTGTGATAAAATACCCTGGTAAAAGCAGCATAAGGGAGAAAGGGATTTATGGCTCAGAATTCTGGGTCACAATGAATCATTGCAGGGAAGTTAGCATGTTAGAAACTAAAAGCAACTGGTCAAATTGCATTCACAGTCAAGAGCAAAGAACAATAAAAAAAATACACATGCACCCCTCACTAATCTTAAGCAGTTTGGAATTATGTTCCTAAGGAATAGTGCTATCCACAATGG
>BDUI01041445.1:5231-15477 GCA_002335545.1 Apodemus speciosus | reverse complement strand
GAGAATATTTTCACTTGAATAAATATGAATTTTTATTAATGTATAACAGAAAAATTACACTTTGTGCTTTCAGCTGACAGCTTTGTGGATATCACTGCTTAGGATGGAAGTGGAGTCTACAGCACCTGAGAAATATACTTTATAGAGGTAACGTGAATCCTGTGTGTGGTGCARAAGCACTAAAGATTATGAATAGGAAAATGGCAGACATGTGGTGGAAGTCCTGCTAGCTACTACCAATAGACAAACACTAGCAAAGGCAGTTCTTTGAATAAATCGTCATAGTTAGTTTCAATTGTCAACACACACTTAGAAAGAGAGAACCCTCACTGAAGATTGTTTCCATTGGAATGTCTTCTGTACATGCGTGTGGGGCCATTTCTTAAAAGTGTTAATTAATAGTAGTATGTCCAACCCAGGGCAGACTATTCCATTACTAGTCAGATGGACCTGAGCTATGGCTTAAATATGCTTGGCACCAAGTCTGACTGCATACTACCATGGTTTTCACCATGATGACAGTAAACTAAACCCCTGAAATTGTGATCTAGCCCAATTAAATGTTTTCCTTTATAAAACTTGCCTTGGTTGTGGTGTCTCTTCACAGCCATGAAACCCCAATTAAGACAGCAAGCAAGGGAAAACAAGCTAATAAATAGCATTTTTCCATTTCTATGCTTCAGTTCTTTCCTGCAAGTTCCTGCCTTGAGTCTCTTTATCATGGACTAGAACCTGCTCCAAATAAACCATTTATACAAGCCACACTGGCCAGGAAGTCAGATCGATGACCTTCAGACTTTCACTAATCCTTGTCACAGAAAAACTCAGTCTCTGAGACTCAACGCCATCTCTGTGTCCTCCTTGCTCTCTYTGCTCTCAATCCCGGGGATTAAGCAGATCCTGGTGTCATATCCTGATTCCTTCCCTCCTGGTGACCCCTTCAGACACCCTCTTCTAGCCTATCACCATCCCTAAATGGAAGCTTCTAATAGGACCCCAGAAACATTCTTTAACAGGCAATGCATGGCCAACACAGTACCCTAAGAAGCACAGAGAGCAGCAGTAACCCAGGAATGGGATGCCAACTTAACAAAAACAAGTCTAGATAGCACCAACTAGTTTTTAACCAGTACGAACCCAGATTCTAGAAGGCAGCATAAAAGCATAACAGGAGAAAATGTTTCCGCTAAAGTCCCCAAATGTTACCATGCTTCACCCTGAGAAATAGAATGTAGATGAAGCACCAGGCAACAACTTCATAAGGGCCTTTTTGAACACTCCAGATGCCTTTAACGAGGAAATGAGTAAACCCCTTAAAGAAATCTATGAAAACACAGAAAAACACGCGAATGAAATAAAGAAAACAGTTTAATATTTTCAAAAAGAAATAGTCAATAAAATAAAAAAAATTAAAAAAAAATAAAAATTAAAAAAATACTAAAACTGGGTGTCTGGGGAGGGGGCAGTGGAGATAGGCATTCCAATAGAAAACTCGAGAGGCAAGCCTCCCCAACAGAATATAAGAAACGGAAGAGAAAATATATTAAAGATGAGGTAGAAGAAATACATACCTCYGTCAAGAAGAAGGTTAAATTTAAAAAGGACAAAAAAACAAACAAACAGACCAAAAGTATCCAGTCAACCGCCATGYCCATAAAATCTGGTATACTATGGAAAAACCAAAACTGTCAAAAACAGGAAACATTTTCAACAAAACCACGTAAGAAAATTTCTCCAATTTAAATAAGAAAGTGTCTATCAAGGTAGAGGAGAAAAACAAAACAAAAAAAACCCCAAAAACAAGAACAAAAAACACATGAAATACACTGGAGCAGAAAAGAAATTCCTTTAGGCACATAATAATCAAAGCGATGAATGAACAGCAAAGGATATTAAAAAGATGCATGGGCAAAAGAGCAAATAACATAAAGGCAGACTTGTTAGAATAACACCTGACCTCAGAATAAAGAGTCTAAAACCAAAGGTTCTAGAAAGATATGCCGCAGAATCTTCAGAGACCACGGGTACCATGCCAGACTACTATATACTTTCAATCACAATAGAAGGAGAAACACATTCCACAGTAAATCAACTTTAAGCAGTATTCAGTCCTTCAGAGGGCACAACAAGAGAAACATCAACCTAAAGAGGTTAACCACAACTACAAATATAAGGAATAAAGAATATCAGACCAGGGGCCTGGAGRGATGGCTCAGTGGTTAAGAGCATTGAATGTTCTTGCAAAGCACCCAAGTTTAATTACCAGCCTCCAGATGGCAGCTCACATCTCTACAACTCCATTGATCTAATACCCTCACACAGAYATACATGCATATAAGACACAAATACACATAAAAGAAGAATAAATTATTTGAAACAAAAAGAATATCAGACTAGCAAATCTGAAGGAGAAACAAACAAACASACACTGCAAAAAACACAATCAACAAGTATTTTTCATTGATAACTCTCAACATCAAGGTTCTCAATACCACAATAAAAAGACACAAGCTAACAAAACGTGTGTGAAATGGGGATTTATCCTTCCGCTACRTCCAAGAAACACACCCTAAGAGCACAGACATCACCCCAGAGGAAAAGAATAAAAATGATTTTCTGAGGAAATGGACCTAAGAAACAAGCCAGAGTAACCAYTTTAATATCTGACAAAATAGACTTCAAACTAAATTAATCAGAAGGAGATAGAAAAGGATGCTACGTCCTCACCAAAAGAAAAATCCACCAAAGAGAACTTGCGATTCCTAMAAATCTATGCACCTAACATACAGGTACCCAAGTTCATAAAAATAACACCACTACAGCTTAAATCACATATTGACTCACACACTAATAGCTGGAGACTTCACTATTCTACTCTCACCAATAGGCAGGTCATTCAGACAAAAACTTAACAGAGATATGCTGAGGCTAACATTATAAGTCAACAAGACCAAACAGATATTTAGAGAACATTTCACCCCAAAATAAAATAATACACCTTCTTCTCTGCATATCGTGGACCTTTCTCCAAAATTAACCACATACTCAGACACAAAGAAACACTCTACAGATACAAGGAAACTGAAACAGCATCCTGCATCCTTTCTGACTTCCATGGATTAAAACTGGATATCAACAACAAAAACAAAGCATACTAACTCAAGGAAACTGAGCAACTCATTACTTAATTAAAAAATGGGTCAAGGCAGAAATTAAAGACATCCTAAAATYGAATGAAAATGAATGCACAACATACCCAAACTAATGGAACACATGAAATCTTTGTAAGTGTGCATCAGAAAGGATCCTTAGCTTAAAGGAGGAGTGGTCACATGCCCTGGTCCTTAACCAAGAAGTGGTCTCCAAATTGATAGACAATTGTAAACGAAAGTTTAGTTTTCCTTTAATGGACTGTCATGGGGGAAGTAAAGTACTGTTAACAGTAGGCTATTCATAGATACTTTCACTGATTGTCATTTCTCTAGTTTTGTGCTTAGCCTAATACCATGTCATAAGATACATAGCAGGCGCTTCAGAGTACTTGTGAGCCAAATGTGGATTCAGCAATSAAATTCCRGAAATACTGAACGCTATTGGTGTTGAATATGAAGAGTTTGATATATTCAAGGTGGAAGTTATAAAGCAGGCATGAAAGAGCTTTCTCAAAGTAGTYAACCCACCCTCATCTGAATGTGAAGTGACACTTAAAATAATTAAGTGCCGTTCCTTAGGTTTTAGAATAAAATCGTGTAATTTAATGATATAAATAACACATTCATTTATCTTGATTCTTTTTCCTTTAGCTAAATTTACACAATCAAATAATATTGATTTTAAAATGGGTATTTTCTTCAATTCACTTAGGAAACACTTCGATGTCTATACTTCACGGTAGTACAAACCAATGGAAAGCATTTCCAAAACTCTACATCTGTACTTCTGCAATAGTATTTACTGTGTTATATTAACATATGGCTGTTCTACCACCTATATGGTATTGTTGTTATTCTATAACTACAGAGAGCTGACACTATGTCATCTTAYTGATCCAATGATCTCCTGTGTGCTTTCCATACATTATCCACTCTGAGTAGCTGGACAAATGACTGAATTCAAATGGTAGTAACACTTCAAGGAAAATAGCACGAAGGATCCAAGTACATTTACTCTTCCCATTTAAAAAATGGGGAGAAGAGTGACCTAGGAACACCAAGGGTAATTAGTTAGAAATGGCAGGAAGCCATATTTGAAGTCAAAATATTTAGACATCTCAACTGGTGTCGATGTCATGACGTCATATTTACTCATCAGTTACAGATAACACTGTTTCCTGTTCTCCAGTTCACTGACTAATTTATTTCCCATTTCCACTTAGCTCTGCTACATTCAGCCCATTCAGTAACATAGTTTTTTTATTTTTACTTCTTTTCTATTTTTACATTTCACAATTCTACTCACTTATTTTCTCCTTAATTAATTTACCATAGACTTCTACTTCTTTCAGATGTATTGATGATTATTTGAGGCATTTATATTGGTGGTGGWTTTAAAATCCTTGTTAGATGAGTCCAGTATTGGTGCCATCTAAAAGTCATATCTMTTTGATTGTCTTTGTCATTCATGCCAACATTTCCCTGGTCTTCATTATAACTGCATGTTTTTACTGCACCTTGGACATTGTGGATTTGGTGTTATATCTCTCTATTGCTTATTTAAATATAAAATTTTAATCTCCTATTTACATCTRGCACAGTGTAGTTGGAAAGGGCCTTCATCCCCAACCTATGTCTAAGTTCTTGTTATTATTAAGATTCCTTGATAGCACTAGGAAATGAGCTGGGGTGAAATTTCAACTTTCAAACTCTGTTTTCATTCTCCATTCCCAGTGAGAAGGTGAGTGTGTCTGTATCACTCTTCCTCATGTGAGCTCCTTAACTAGAATGAAGGTTCTAACTAGCTCATAAGCNCTTTGACACTGTATTTTGCATTACACCTCGAGCTTTCCCCAAGGTTTGACTTTTTCTTAAATAAAATGGGTTGAATGATGACAAAATATTCTATTCAACCACTGGTCAATGTTAAAGTTAAAACTGTACCTGAAAATTGCCTTTCATGATTTTTTCTATCTTTTTATTAATCATTTTATTTGTTTGCCCTTTAAATGTTATCCCCCTTCCCAGTCTCCCCTCCATGAAGCCCCCACCCCATACCATCCCTTTGGCCTCTAAAAGGGTGTTCCCCAGCCCACCCACTCCCAGCCCATCCCTCTAGCATCTGCCTTCTCTGGGGCATCAAGTTCCCACAGGACCAAGAGCCTCTCCTCCCATTAATGCCATGTTGTTCATTCCCTGTGTTCCCAGATATTTTGTTATGTTCATTTTCATTTATTATTTAAGTATTTTAAAACATCATATAATTCTAGCCCTAAAAAAATACTGTCCTTTATGTGAATGGGAAACAGATAGCATTTAAGTTGTAGCATAAATTATCCTGCTACAGAAAGATGAGTTGTACAGCCACTATTAACTCTGTCTCTCAATTCCATGACACCATCCTACTTTATAAGAACAAAACATGGTACAGTGAGTTTCACAACGTAGCCTATGGATTTCTAGTCAGTAAGCTTTGTTTTATTGCCTATTCCCACTCACTCAGTAAAGGGCCAGGTACCTACAGGTTACCTACTGAGCATCAAAGACCGGTTTACTCAGCCACCCTARCTATTTATCAAGTACTCAACACAAGAATCACAAGCAATATGCAGAGGAGTAATGTTAAAGTTTCCTATAAKTTTTGTGAAACTACAYCTTTAGAATATCACAGGTATAGAAAATTTCAATAAAGTAGCAACTACCTGGATCAGAAGAGAGGTCACATTGGGAATCAATCACTGAATTAAAAGCGGACAAGTATTGACGACCTTTGGGAGATGACTCTAGATAGGGGATGGACTGTGTTGCCCCATGGCCATGAATGGGTTAGTGCAGGATGGGAACTAGAGTGGAAACTGAGGCTCTGAAGTTAGGGTGCTTAAGAAACTGGGCTGGGCTGGGCTAGGCTGGCTTCTCTTCAGGGTATGCAAGTTTATTATCTGGTTTCCAGCAAAAGAAACAGAAAGTGTAATACTAAGGAGAGAGAAATGGAAAATTATAGGTGGGTATTTTTTAGTGTCAAGCTATAAGAGTGTAAATAGGACAAAGATCAGGTTCTGCTTGGGAAGGTCAGGGTTTTAATGTCCCTTAAGCAAAGGGGCATTGAAACTGAAGTCCTCATGCTGAGGCAGTAAGGACAAGTGTCAGCCTCCACTCCAAAGCCARAGTCTTCTGCTAATAGACAGAAAGCCAAGAAAGGGTCTTCAGCATGGAAAAGGCTTCTCAGAAATGGATTTGAGGGAGAAGTCCTGGAGATCACAGTGAATGTAAGACTTGTGAGATAAACAAGGAAATGGGATCTGGAAGGAACTGTTGACTGACAGAGAGAGTCATAATAAGAAATAAAAGCATGGGTGTAAAGGAGGTGAATCAAAAGGAATTACAAGCATAAGGAAGGCTGTTATCAAAGAGAGAAAGAATTTATGATCTGTAAATGTCAAATTGATATGCACTTTTCAGATCAGGAATGAAGATAAAAAGAAATAGTTTTGAAGTTGAGGGGATACAAACATTTTATTCATACTATTATTGTGTTTCACAATTTATATGCATATTAAATTAAATTATCTAATTACATACTATCCCTTGAGATAGACAATGGTCTTCCCATTTTTCAGAGAGGAAGGAATCTCAGAAAAGTCAATTTTCTAGAATCGGAAACATGTATGTTTTCTGGCTTGAAGGCAAATGCTAGGAACTTGTTTCCAGTTTTAAGACTCTGGGTACTTTCTTAACCTTCATGTTCTAGTTTCCTACAACAGAGGCCTGTGGTAATCCTCTCATGTCATGGCACAGGGCAAATGGTCAACACTTATTTTTAAGTAAACTCTACCTTTTTGAATGAGCATAATTCAAGTAGTACTCTTCTGATACATTAATACAAATAAGAAAAGTGTATTATGAGTTAAAGTTTGCTGTTCAGCAGAAACAGTGGCTAGCACAAAAGACTACTATTACACATGAACAGAGAGCTCATTAAACACATTTGAGAGAGCATCTTGTTGCTCTATTTACACAGTGACATTCTATCTAAATTACAGGCACTTGGCTTTGGGGAGTAGCAACTTGCTGTTCCAGGAAACCCTCCAAATTGGGTAATTGCTTACTTGCATCAGAGTAATAACTTTATGTTAATGTAACCACTAGGGGTATTGTATTTTTTTTTTTGTATGTGTGTGGAATTGTTTGAAAAGAGATTCTCTTTGAAAGACAATGAGTTTGACAAAGAAACTCGGTGCAAGTAGAAAGATGGTCTTTATTTCTTCCTATCCTTTTCCATGGGTATCTATCCTCAGAACCTATCACATAAGGTCTGAGCATGGACCAGACCGCTTAGGCATGAAAGAACATCCCACACATCCGCAGCCCAACCAGATCGTATCAGATGAAAGGTGAATGAATTGGCAATGGTGAGAAATGCATCCCAAAGCGAAAAGAATAGAAAGAAAGGCTTTCCGGAAATCAATACCTGCGATCTGAACCCAATCCACTGTCAGCAAGGAGAAAAGGCATGAATGGATTCTCAGGTTGTGAGTCATGCCTGATGGTAAATTCAGAGAAGAAGGCAAGTACACAAATTTATCATGATTCATTTACATTCTTCTAGTAAATGCAGGAACAATGGAGAATTCAAGTGAAAAGAAAGAAGATTTGGTTCTCTTTGGAAGAAAGATGTTACAGCTAACTTGATATTAAGGGTCAGAAGTAAATAGTAAGACCAAATACAATTAAATCTTAAATTATGTGTTTATTAAAATGAACCATAATCAGAATGAAGATAGCAAAGTTGTTTCTTAAGGACAAGCAAACTTCTTCCTTCAACCAGTCTTCCCATGATAATATGAATGATATGTTAGGAACAGGCTCTTTCCCATACTGACTCAGAAAATAAAATGGAATGAGGTTACAGAGGGGAAGACTGAAAAATTGAACAAATTATTTTTTTTAAAAGAGGACCTACAAGTCATGATACCACGGAGATTCCAAGCTGGCACCCTGCAAGAAATTGCAGAATAATGCCGTGATAAAAAGTTGTCTGATAGCAAGATGTGTTCATCAATATTGATGTGTGTGTTTGTTGGAAGAAGAAGAAAATGCCTTTCACCATTTAATCCCAGTGATAGTGAGAATCATGAAGCAATGAAGGAAGAAGGAGAGAATGGGGAAATGGAAGATGAGAAAAACAACCATGGCAGCATCAGGGAGGAGTCCAACTCATTTACTTGTTACAATATTCCTAAGAACTGGAAGTGAAAAGTGAGGCAGATGTATAGGGATGAAAATAAATGTTCTTCTGAGTAATGTGCAGTCTCCTAGAATTACTTGCTGTCTAAGGTTATAACTCATGAGAATTATAGGAGTGGAGCTGTTAGGGTCAGCAAGAACCCTGGAAATTAAAGCCACTATAACAGAGATGTAATGAAGATGAGTGGAAACAGGAGGCTTACTCAATATGTCCACATTGGGAAAATAAACAGAGAGGTCCAGGGGCTACTTCACACAAATCCATGACGTTAGGTCATGATATAAGGTTGTATTTTAAATACAGAGCAGTCTGAGTTGAGGTGTGGTCTTTCCCATGACTGAAATATTATTGATTCTAATCTAKTCTATTGATCTCACAGATGCTCAAAAGTATGTGAAATCTATTTTGGAGAAAGGACTTCCCTATTAACTGGATCCAGTTTTCAGATTTGTCCTTCTCCTAGGATAAAATTCATAAAGAGAAATTCTAATTTGAGGCATGCATTGTTCCTAGAGTGTGATATTCAAAGGAAGGCCACAAGTATATAAATATCATCAGTCTGTCCAGGATAATTAGGGAAACACTGTAATATTGTGATGAAGCTAGCTTCTACACCCAGGGCTCCCAAAGACAAGCCCTATTTGTTAACTTATCCTGTTCACTATTTAGAGAAGTCCAGAGAGACACTAGATGTAAGCTGTTATTAAAGAGGAAGATTGTGATCCATCGATTGCAAATACCTATGGGCATTTTTTCCTTTGAGCCTTATATAATATTTTATAATTGTTCCTAAAAAGATGGTGGAACTTGAAAAGAAACACAAGGAGCTTTGCTGCCATATCATTTCATTGTCTATGGTAAAAAGATTCAGATAATATGGGCAGAATGCTTAGATTTCCAAAACCAATAGCTATTCTTTCAGAGTTTCTTGCATTGGTAAAAGTTAAATACTCTGTAAAAGGCTGTGAGAATTTATCTTGAATATTAATTTTTTGAGAACAATTTAGTAAGAATTGACAACTTTCAATTACCTTTGAGTCAGTTATCTTCGAAGAATTTATCATGATGAAGTAAAGAAAAAGAGAGAACAGAGAAAACCTATCCTGCATAGTAGAGCGATAAGGGAACTGGAGGAGATGAAGAGACTCTAAACAGAAAATGAAGCGCTGCACCAGGAAATATCTACAGCCAAGAAACACTTTCAGAAAGTAGCAGGACACAAAATTAACACACAAAAACCAGTAGCCTTCCAACATACAGACTCCAAATATACTGAGACAGAAATCAGGAAAACAAACAATACCTTTCACAACTGTTTCAAAAATAAAAGCTCCGTGGATAATTCTAACCAAGCAAACCAAGAAGTTATATAACAAAAAAAATGGAGGCATTCAAGAAAGAAATTAAAGACAACAGAAAATGGAGATTCAATGCAATCTCCATTAATATTCTTAATATTACAATTCTTCACAGAAATTTTAAACAGAATTCTTCAACTTCACATGGAAACAGACACACACACACACACACACACACACACACACACATGCACACCACCACCACCACCAATAACAACAACAACAACAACGACAACAACTCCAATACTAGGGTAACTAAAACCATCTGTCTTAGTCAGGGTTTCTATTGTCTTAGGATTTTTATAGCTTCRTCAAAACACTATGACCAAAAAAGCAAGTTGGGGAGGATAACATTTATTCAGCTAAAACTTCCACATTTCTGTTCATTACTGAAAGATATGAAAGAATACTGCTTACTAGTTTATTGTTCGTTGCTTGCTGGACCTGCTTCTTTTTTATATAAAACCCAGGACCATTAACCCAGGGCTACA